>OZ005660.1:52515803-52595803 GCA_963930645.1 Salticus scenicus | reverse complement strand
AAAATATACATTTCAATAAAAAAAAAAAAAAGAGAGAGATTGCTTGAATAATAATTTTTCAGATTTTAATTTTGAATCTTATTGTAAAATATTTTTAATAAAAAAGATTTAAAAGAAAAAAGAATGCTTATATATATATATATATATATTTCTTTTCTTTTCTTTTTTTTTTAAAGGTTAAAATTCATTTAATAAAATATTTTAATTGATAATACGTAATTTAATTATTAAAAATAGATTTTTTTTAAATTATTGAATTATTTAAGATAATTCAATATTGTATTATATATAATATTACTGTTTGGATTTAATAGAAAAAAAAATTAAAAAATTTTTTTAATATAAAAATGTTTCCTACTAATTATTATCGAAAAAGGAACTAATTAAAATAATTTGTATATTCTATGCGAGGTACATATTTAAAGCACAATTTGGTACCTTTATACTAAATACGATGTAACAAAATTAATATACATATATTTGATGTATACAAAATAATTTTTCCTGTAAAATAAGGGCCCGCTAGCACTCGAGAGGTTCTGTCCTGTAAACTGGTAGACGTAAGATTACGAGTTCGATCCCAGGTCGCTCTCGTCGACCGAGCCATTCGGTGTTTTCCGTGGTTTTCACCAAAACTTGTGTAAAGGCGCGCTAGGACCCCTTAGAAAGACCCCACGGAAGGCACTCCCCTTCAGGTCTAGGACCTCAGTGCAATCTTTCACCTTTACTCCCAATACCAATAGCAATATCTGTGAAATAAGATATGATTAGCGTAATTGATTGACTAACAGGGTGACACAAAGTATTTCTGATTCATTGTGAAGTATATAAATGGGAAAACTACTTAATATTAATTTTCAGAGTTGTACGAATTTTTTTTAGTACATCATATGGTGTGCATGTACAGTTTACACGATATATATTCGACATAAAAAGTAATCTGTTTAATGCTTTCTCTTATATATACATATGTATATATGTATTATGAATGCGTTTTCATACATGCATAAATATACACGTTTCACACACCATAAAAGCCGAAAATTATTTCAGCAAATTTTGTCTGTGTGTGTCAGCATTTCTGTACGCGTACAACGCTATTTTCATTATTATAAAATATTCCAATATTAAAATATTAAAATATTCTCATTCGATTTGTAGACTCCCAAAACAGTTATATTCCTATTTTGAACGATCTAACTCAATTTCTATTTTTTTGCCCCTTCGTCCCTCCCCCCACCCCCATTTGTCCTTTCTAATAATTTTAGACTTTCGAAAATATTCTCATCCTGTTTGTAGGTTCCGAAAACCTATATGCCCCAATTTTAAACGGTCTAACGGTATTTTTACTTTTTTGCCCCTTCGCCCTCCCTTCCCGCTCCTCTTAATAATTTTACACTCTCAAAAATATTCTCATTCGATCTGTAGACCCCCAAAACCTTTATGTACCTATTTTGAACGAGCTAACTCCAATTCTATTTTTTACCCCTTCTCCCCCGCCCCCCTTTCCGATCTTCCTAATAATTTTAGACTTTCGAAAATATCCTCAACCTATTTATAGGCCCAAAAAATCTACATGTACCAATTTTAAGCGATCTCACGCTAATTTCAATTTTTTTGTCCTCCCCCCCCCCTTTTCGAGCCAACTAATAATTTTGCACTTTCGAAAATAACCTCATTTGATTTGTAGACCACAAAAACATAGTAAAATTAAGAATAACAGAAGATTAAATGTCACCGAAATCCACGTTAACCAAAAAGAATTAATTTGTAATTAAATTAATAATAACCCGTGAAGAATTTAGTACAGATAAGAAAACAATTAACAGTTAATATCTTTAATAAACTATGAACTATCACACCGAGTTTCTAGTGGGAAAAGTAACAGATTTATTGAATAATTTATTTTATAACGAGTTTAATTAATTTTGAAATGTTAATTTTATCCAAAATATCATACGTAGGGCCTTTGTCCAGGCTAAGTGGGGTTTTTGTCCGGTGGGGATTATGTCCGGTGGAGCTTTTGTCCGGTGGGGTTTTTGTCCGGTGGGGATTTTGTCCGGTGGGGTTTTTGTCCGGTGGGGCTTTTGTCCGGGGGGCTTTTGTCCGTGGGGATTTTGTCCGGTGGGGCTTTTGTCCGTATCCCAAGATCCCCGCCAATACCTTTAAAACGAATGGTTGAACCATCGATCTGCGATAATTTAAAATAAAGTTATCGATTTTTTTCATTTTTAACAATTAAATAAATAAATAAATAAATAAATAAAAATGTAATGTTAAGAATAAATTCAACTTTTTTTTTTTTTTTTTTTTTTTTTATTTAGTGTTATATTACTTCTCTAATATGGAAATCGTCTGCATTATCATAAATATAATTTTTTTAAATAATAATTTTAATAAATTATTTTTTAAAAACAGAATTATTTTTTAATAACCGAATTAAATTCTATGTAAACGTAGGTGCATTAATGAAACGGAGGGTTGAGGGGGGTGGTAGCCCTTCTCACACAGAACTAATTATCATATAAAACTCTTCAGAAGCCTAATTTGAATTGTTTAACACAGGTTTACATAACAGTACTCGTTATCTTACCTTTTAATCTGCAACCTGTATTTATAGTATTAAATTTTAGGGTAAGAGAAAGTCGTGTGTGTAACACACCAGATTATTAAAGTAAATCCATTAAACATGAAAAAAAAAAAGGTCTTTTCTTAAATATTTGCAGACATATTAGCATTTTGAAGATCAAGAATTCATGAAAAGGTGCAAATTGAGAGAGCGCAATTTAAGTATTTCAAATCTGTAAAAAACATATAAAAAAAACCCTCTAAGTATTGGAACCTGAATATATATTTCATTAAATAAATCTAATATAACTCATTTATAAGTATTAAATGGAAATGTAAATTTTTATGTGAAACCTACTTCAACAGTGTTGTCAAACGTGCCAAGTGCCCTGAAAGTAAAAGGAAATATTCTTTCGAAATATCTTATATAATTATCCCTCCTCATTAAAAATATAAAGATATTCTTTCCCAAACCCCATATATTTCTGCTAATCAAAATTACTTCTATGAGGATACTGTTAGATTATTACATTTTTTACATATATAAGAAAAAAGTACTCTCGATTTTCTGTTTTCTATGGATTTACACGTTTTCAAATATCATGAACATGATTCAATTATTTTTTAAAAATGCCTATCTGTGTGTCTGTTTTTGTGTGTATTGCCAAAATGTTATGGATGTTGTGTTTAACGAACCAATAGATGGAATTCAATATATGTATATTTGTTTGGAGTTTGATTTAAGTTGGTGCTTGCCTTTCGAAAAGTGGTACTGTCATCCTGTTTTATTTATTTATTTATTTTTTAGGACGCAAGACTATTAGTTTCAATCTGGATTTTTTGTAGACTAGTTTTGTGTAACGCCAAAATAAATTAAAAATATCAGTACTGTTGTTACAAATTCGGTGCCAAATGAAAGGGGCATTTTTTTCAGAATCCAGGGGTGCAAACGATTTTTTGACACGACCATTAGATTTTTTAAAATTAACTATATTATGAAATTTAGATGGAAACACTTCATTTTAATTCATTTCAGCCATTTTAAAAAGTACGTAGCCTAATTTTAAGATAAAAAAAGGAAATAATTTTTTTTTTTTTTTTTTAATTAAAAATAAAAATAAAAATTTTACGGATTGAAATTAATAGTCTTCGGTACTAAACTAAATTCTGTCTTTGACAGAAATTTCATTTTTTTTTTCTTAATTTTAATATTACATGGGAAAATTTCGTATAAATATACAAAACGAAGATTATTTTAAAACAGTTATTGTGAAATTATATATATATATATATATATATAGATAGATAGATAGATAGATAGATATTTCAATAGTAATAGTTAAATAGGGTAAAAAAAAAAAAATAATGTATATGTAGGAGAATTACTTCTCCCTGATAGTGGGAGGAAGTGCCCCCCCCCCCCAGGGGAATAGCGGGGAAATTTTTCAGTGTGGGTATTTTTCAAAAGAACTCGTCAATATCTATAAAGTGAATACTTGCTTTTTAGATCTGTGATAACTTAAAAGAAAGTTACTTTTTTCCCCCCATTAAAAAAAAAAAAGCGTTTCCTAAGTTATTGCTTCTAGGGTGCAAAAGATTTCTTTAGTTAGTATTATATTTTTATGAGATAGATGTAGTCGGCACTCACCATGATGAATAATTTTGATCAATAATTTTAATAAATGATTTGCACTGCACGTATTCGTATAGGGAAATAACAAAGAAAGTTTTGTGATAGCCACAATATACTAATTAATTAATTAATTACTTATTTTTTTAATTAATTTATTTCTAACTTTATAGGAAAATATTCGTCAATAATAACAATAATAAATAAATATTGAATTCATTAAAATATCACTGTAATATTTAATTGTTTTAATGATAAACCATTAAAATATTTTAGTAATTATGAACTTAACTTTAATTTTTAAATGCGAAAAAAGAATTTCGTAATATTTTCCCCGATACTTAAAATTGCACTCCCATACCTGATAATCCTCCAGTTGCTCCTCTGTAAACGTTGCCACCTTATTGCCCATGTTCTCTCCTTGACATCTCGGTTCTCCTTAAAGGAACGAGATGAAGGAGGCCTTTATGAGTGTTGGAGTACTTTTCTTCGTGGGGAGTAGCCAAATAGGGTGTTGTCTTGCATCTTCCATTAATTTGCACCACACCCTTTTAAGGATAAAAATAAACTGCTTCTTCCAATATTATCTGCATGCCAAGGGATCTCGCGAGGGTGTTTCCTCAAATAATAATGAAAAAGAGTTAGCACCTTGTTTAAAAAAAAAAAAAAAAAAAAGAAGAAGAAGAAGAAGGGAGAGAGAGAGGGGAAAGAGAGAGACTTTTTTTTTTTTTTGCTTTCTAAATATTAGATATAAATAAATATATATTAAAAATACATTAAAACACATATTAAAATTTATTAAAATTTTTTACAAAGTTTTTCGCCACAACGTTAGGGCATCTTTAGGTAATTTTTACTTTCTATATTCAATAGAAGAAAGTATTGGATTCGTAAAAATTTTCGATCTCGGGTTTTTGATGGATTTACACGTTTTGAGAGCTGTTGAATACGATTTGACCATTTTTAGAAAATGTCTGTCTGTCTGTCTGTCTGTGTGTGTGACAAAATTTTGTGACAACTGTATCTCAGGAGCTACTGCACAGGATTTCATAAAAATTGGTATGTAGTTGCACCTTGACATAAATTAGTGCCTATCAACTTTTGGTAAAAATTGTCTGACAGGTTGCGTTGCCATCCCGCTTTTTCTAAATTTTTAACATGGTGATATAGGACAAAATTTTGTATAAATGTGCATAAAGAGAATTATTTTTAGTAATCATTATGAAATTTACAAGAATTATTTATAATAGAGATAGTCAACTGAGAAAAAAATTTTGTAAGTCCTCCCTCGAGGGGAGTAAATTTTCAAGATGGGTATCTTTCGAAAGGTCTCGCCAATACCTTTAAAACGAATGGTTGAACTATAAATATGTGATAATTTAAAGCAAAGTTATCGATTTTTTTTTTTTTTTTTTTTTTTTTTTTTACTTTTAACGAAAAAAAATTAGGGAGAAAAATCGTATTATTATTATTATTTTTTTTTTTTTTTTTATATTGTTACTGAGTGAATTTGCATAGGAAAATATAGAAGAAAGTCTTGTGGTGGCCACAACATACTAGTTTACACAAGCATAGAGTAGACAGCATTTTGTATAACAAAGGAACTTAGTACAGTTATAGTAGTTAAAAAAAAAAAAAAAGCGTGTACACAGTATCATTATTATTATTATTTTACTATATCTGTATAAGTATTTTTTTACTATAACCGTATGTAATTATTTTGTTATATAAAATCAAAATGCTGTCTACTATTTGTTTGTGTAAAAAATTACCTGAAGATGCCATAACGTTGGGTGTCTTCCCATATGCAAGATTCCCATTTGCGCGAAGTGGTGAAAAATTCCTATTTACGCAATTTTCTTCCCATTTGCGCGAACAAAATAAAAATACAATAATAGTACGAGTTACATGCGTTCTCAGATTCATACAGACAGGGATGGAACACGGGCGCAGAATTCATACCGGAATCCATTTAAGAAATTTCTCTATCTATAATATCGTTGATTTAAGAAGTAGAAAATTTTCTTACATTGATAGTGGTATGAATTCTGCGCCCGTGTTCCATCCCTGTACAGAGCGGGGTAGAGGTGTCCAGTGATTTTTTAACACGCTTTTATTAGCTTCGCCTGCATGTATGTTTGTATGTATGTTTGTAACCGCTCTGGGAGCAAACAAAAAATCTATATTGTAAAAAAAGACTTTCCCTATCGAACACCGTGGCTGTGAGGTAAAGAGCCGCGCTACAAACCTAAAGGTCTAGCGTTAGAGCCCAGTCAGGGGAGATTTTTTAAGAATGGTTTTTGTTTAATTCTAAATTATTTCAATTAAAGATTTAAATGTATGTGAATATTATGGTGTGTCACTCACACGATTTTCTCTTACCCTGGATTTTCATACTAAGATAGATGTTTTGTGCTTTTTAGTTCACATTTTTATAAAAGCGTGTTCTTTAATTTTTTAAAACTATACTATTATTACTTTCCGAACACTGTAGTGAGGAAAGTATTGTAATCATGTCGAAAATCCGAATTTGAGATTTTGATGTTTCTATACGTTTCGAGGTCCTCTGAGTCCGTTTTCACTATTTTTGCGATGATATATGTATGTATGTGTGTATGTATGTGTGTATGTATGTGAGTCAACACGCTAGCATCTAAACGCTTTATTCGAATAAGCTGAAAGTTGGTAGGTATATTGTAAGTCACCATAGTACGAACCCTATAAATTTTGGTGAATCTAGCACTTATAGTTTTTTTACAGGGACACCAGGAAAAATTCTTTATCATTATGGCCTATGGGACCAAAATCTTAAAAGTGCGATAGCATCTAAACGCCTTATTCAATTGAGCAAAACATTTATACACATGTTATACGTCATAGTTGCACGAACTGTATAGATTTTGGAGAATCTATCACTTATAGTTTTTTTACAGGGACACAAAGAAAAATTCCTTATCATTATGGCCTATGGGACCAAATTTTTAAAGGTGCGATAGCATCTAAACGCCTTATTCAATTGATCTGAAAATTTATATGAATATTATAAATCACTGTTGCACTAACTATAGGCATTTTGGTGAATCTAGCATTTATAGGTTTTTACAGGGACACAACGAAAAATTCTTTATCATTATGATCTATGGGCTCAATGTTCAGTAGCGTTAAATAAAATATCGTGTAATATATGGAGAAAAATACTCAAACACTTTGTTATGGTTTTCTCTCTTTTATTTGTTTAACAACTCCTCTTTCTTTACTTTATCTACGAAACTGTTAATTACTCAATATTCGGAAAGTCGAGTGGAGTCACTCCAGATTTTTTTTTTCCTTTATTTTCATGTGCGTGAAGCGTATATATGTGCGTGATACTGATTGATGCGAAAACGAGTTACCAGCGTTTTCAGATTCATACACAGCGTGGTAGGAGTGTCCAGTGATGTTTTTTTTTTTTGTCTGTTTGTTTTTACGTACGTGGTAGGGATTGCTGCGGAACCGAGTTACGGGCGTTCTGAAATTCATGCACAGCAATATAGAGGTGTCCAGTGATTTATTTATTTATTTTTTTTCGTTTTTACGTGCGTGGTAGTGATTGCCGCGGAGCCGAGTTACGGGCGTTCTCAGATTCATGCACAGCGTGGTAGGGGTGTCGAATGATTTTTTTTTTGGTTTTTACGTCCGTGGTAGTGATTGCCGCGAAACCGAATTAAGGACGTTCTCAGATTATCAAGTCGAAAAGTAAGAAATCACCTGCACGTCCAGTCCTGCAATTTTTGGTCGCGCACATGGGAATTTTTCATCCCGTCGCGCAAATAGGAATCGCGGAAGTGGGAATAATTCTAACGGTGTGGCGAAAAGCTTTATAAACAATTTTTTATAAATTTTAATACGTGTTTTAAAGCGTTTTTAATATATATTTATTACTATGTTAGCACGTGAATTCAATACGAATTTTAAACTTTTAGAAATTTTAAATTTCAATTATAATAGATATAAAATTCTGCACAAAACAGAAATAAATAAATAAATAATACGATTTTTTTTTCAACGGTTTTTTTTTTTTTTTTTTCGTTAAAAGTAAAAAAAAATCGATAACTTTGTTTAAAATTATCACAGATTTATAGTTCAACCATTCGTTTTAAAGGTATTCACGAGACCTTTCGAAAGATACCCATCTTGGAAATTTACTCCCTTCGTGGGGGGAATTTCCCCCCCCCCAGGGGGGGGGGGTGAGGCTCCTACACATACAATTTTTTTTTTTTTCCCAGTTGACTATCTCTATTATAAATAATTATTATAAATTTCATAATGATTACTAAAAAATAATTCTCTTTATGCACATTCATACGAAATTTTGTCCTATATCACCATGTTAAAAATTTAGAAAAAGCGGGATGGCAACGCAACCTGTAAGACAATTTTTACCAAAAATTGATAGGCACTAATTTATGTCAAGGTGCAATACTACATACCAACTTGTATGAAATTCTGTGCAGTAGTTCCTGAGATACAGTTGCCACAACATTTTGTCACACACACACACACACAGACAGACAGACATTTTCTAAAAATGGTCAAATCGTGTTCTACAACTCTCAAAACGAGTAAATCCATCAAAAACCCTAGGTCGAAAATTTTTACGAATCGAATACTTTCTTCTGTTGAATATAGAAGAAAGTAATAATAAAAATAAAAATAAAGTAAATAAAGATAAAAATAAATAAATAAAAAGCATCTTTCATAGAAAAGTATGTTTTAGGATTTGAACTACTATTATACGTTTGTATATGATAGTTTAGAGGAGATGTGCCACCAACCTAATTGTATAGAAAGGTTGTATAGAAAATTTTTTTACACATTACTAATTTTTTCACCCCAGAAAATGAACGAAGTTTTAAAATATCTTTATAAAAGTAGTGCAAAACCTGGACTAGAACTCTGTAAACAGGTATGCCAAATTTATTTACAGCTTTCGAAGTAAGAGTGTAGAGGATGGCATCATATTTTACGGTAAATTTTGTTTCAAAATAATTTCTGTGTTGTGGTGGTGTGTATCTTTACAACATCATAACTCGGATTCTATTTACTCTAGAAACAAAATTCAAACAGATAATTAATGCTAAAAGTTTGAAGGTTATTCGCAGATGAAAATTGAAAAATGTGCTTTTTGACGAAAATCACGCATAAAATGCTCTAATATTCTATATCTTACCTTTAGTCCTATACCTTAATGTGCACGAAAATACAATTCCAGTAAATTTCCAAAAATATCCCATAATGTAACCTATTTCTGTGTGTGGGCCTGTAATCCTTAATGCTAATCAAAATGATACTATATTCTATAGAAAATGTTCTTCTGAGCATTTGATTAACACTTTGAATGGCATGGCTATCATATGTGATAGCCAGTAATGTTTTCCGTTGGGACACTGGCTATCAGATATGATAGCCATGGTTTTTCAACACTTCAGTTCTTGGCTATAAAAACGATACGATATCAGTTACATGAAAATCGTGCTGGAGTTTGATTGTTGGAGGATGAGAATCTCCCCATGTGTTGCAAAATGAATTAGATTAAAAAATATATTATATATATATATATATATATATATAATTTTATGTTAAAAAAAAATACAAATTACAAAAAACGAATTTTTGGTCACCGTGGTGAACATTTACAATTTTAACTTGGCAGTCAAAGTGTTAACATATTTCAATTTCATTGAGATTTGTGGAAAATTTATTAAAATATGATTTATTGAAATACCTGTCATAGAACGCAATGATTCGGAATTATTTCGGGTGTTCTTGTACACAAACCTGTCGTGGAATTTGCTCCATTTTCAATAGGGGATATATTTCAACACTATTAAAATTTGTGTAAAGTTTTAAAATATGGTTTATATATATACTTCTCATGGAATGTGATACTTTAAAATACTTTCAGGTGTCCCTCTACACAATTATCGATGCTGTATACATCCGATAGTGCACTTAAATAACATATAACAGTTTTTAAAAATTCTGTGAATATTTATGGGAATTAGAGAGCGGACAGACAAAGAAATGGACAGACAGACAGAGAGATGGACAAAAAAAGATTTACCAAAGTCATAAACAATTTTCAACTTTCTTAGAAAGTATTAAAAAGAGAAAGTTGAGACTGAGATGTACAAATGTTGAGATGTTCAGATAAATTAATTAGTAATATAAGAAATTAATATTGTTAAATTGTCAAATGGAATATCAAATCTTTAATCAGCTCTCTCATTAATAATGAAATATCAGGTTATTGAAATATTCACTGCTGACTTTTTAAAAATTGATGTGTATTTTATATATGACGTGCCAGCACCATCACTTGCTTTGAGTCAATTTATTTTTGTATTTGCTTTTCATATTCATAGCTGCCAATATTTTAATTTATTCCGGAGTACTTTTAGCCCCGCCTTTAATTCGAACCACTTTATTTATAGAAAATTTTTTTCAATACATAACTTCGATAAAATAAGAAAAAATTGCTTTAAAAAAAAAGTGGTACGAATTAGAGGCGGGGCTAAAATTACTCCGGAATAAATTAAAATATTGGCAGCTATGTATTATATATATATATATACATACTTGCCAACCATCTCATTATGAACCGTACAATTTTTAGTACCCGCCTTTTTTTTTCACACCAATAATTTTTTAGAGTAATTTTAGTCTTATTTAATTGTAACAACATTTGTAGAGAATTGCTCTAAAAATATAGTGGTGTGAGAAAAGGGGCGTTTTTTCAGGGGGCATTAACAATTATACGGTTATTAATGAGATGGTTGGCAAGTATGTATATATATATATATTGGGAGGAGGGGAGGAGAAGAAGAGCCTATTCAAAGAGGTGTGTTGTTGATGATGATAATAATAATAAAAGAGAGGGGGGGGGGATAACTTTTGTGCGACTGTGTTTTTGTATAGTCAATCCCTAGCCATACAATGACGAGCTGTGGTCGTCAGACATTTCATATGTCTATTATAGACTTAAAAAGCTAATTTTCTATTTTTGATGGGCGGGCTATGGGAAAGATTTAGCAAAGTTGTTATGTCATTTGTACCAGATTACGCTTAAAAACAATGGATGGTTTATAAAATATTTCACTGGCAAAAGAAAAGTAGACAAGCATAAATAAATTTGTTATCCTTTATCGAAAATAGCAAAGTTGTTATGTCATTTGTACCAGATTACACTTATAAACAATGGATGGCTTATAAAATATTGCACTGGCAAAAGAAAAGTGGACAAGTATAAATAAATTTTTTATCCTTTATCGAAAATACTATTGGTTTAAGGGAACAGATTTTTCGGGCGTATCAAATGCTGTTTAATTTTGTATGTCAAGGGAAAACTTCCAGTATTAATAAAACATTACGCTCATTTTATGGTATTTTCACCACTTTTTTAGGACAATTTTTACATAATTTTTATCATTGACATTACTTCTCCCTTTCACTTTTTCTATTTTTTTTTTTCTTTTTTTAAAAAAATTCTAATTTTTTTTTCCCCCCTGAGGTTTAAAAAAAAAAAAAAAAAAAAAAAAAAAAAATCATTTTTTTCGCGGGCAACTTTGATTAAAATTTATAGCAATAAATTTTTACGAGCAAGTTCTCAATCACTACTGCATTTTGTATCTGTTTTTTTATTTTATCTTTAGACCTATTTTTTAAAAAAAATGTTAAATCATACTAGAGCGCATTTTAAATTGTAATGGGAATACAATGCTGACTTTCTTAATATATAAAAGTATTTTGTGCAGGGGCATAAGAAAAAGAGAGGCTCGCCCCCCCCCCACCCCCACTGCCCCTCCACCCTCAAATAGATATCACATATCTTCCTTTTAATACCCGAATAAATGAATTACCTTTTTAAAGTCAAAATTTAAAACTCTTATAAATGTCCTTTATTAGGGTTATTGTAATTAATATTAATTCCCAATCAATTATTAATTGATTTACTTGAAAATAATTCTGCGACCTTTTTTAAGACAAAAATTTTTAGCCCCAATAACTGGACCAATACCATGAAGGTAGAAAGGATTGTACTACCATGCACAGTACCAATAACTGTTCAATGTACTCTATTCGGGTGAAGTCGCTGGTGTTATATGATTGATTCCGCCCAATCTTAAGCCCAGGATTTAGCCCGTTTGTAATTTATTAAAGTTCTGTTCTCAAAATATTCTAGTTAAGAATGTTCAAGGACAAAACCCTCTTGGTTTTAAACATACTCGTTTCATTTTTAATTGGTTTAACTCTATTTTATTTTAAGGCCGTAGCCCAAGAAAAAAAAAAAAATTGTTTTGGAGGAGGTTCAAACTTTAATACATACTGCTGACGTTCAGTTGATATAATAAATGAAGCATAATTTCAAAATTTTAGAAAAAATTACAGATTTCGGTGACTAAACCCCTTTTAACTAGGGCCTTGTTTTATTTTATTAAAATTTAGATCATTACTGTCTTTCAAAGCAAAAAAATTTAGCCCAACTTTTCAATGTATACTTTATCACCAGGTAATGTGTCTGGTGTTACCTGATGATTGGTCCCGCCCACTCTTAAGTCTAGAATCCGCCTTCTGTTTATTATTTATCCTATAATCAAAAACTTCTGCATAAGAATGTTTAATAGACAAACCCCAATTTCCTCGTATTTTTTAAACTTCTCGTTTCATTTTAATAGCTTTTACCTTAATTTATTTCATTTTATCTTAAGGCTGTATCCAGTATCCAGAAATAATTAACTACGGCTTTGTTTCATTTTATTAAAATTTATACTATTACAAAATTACAATCCTTCAAAGAATATTTAAGATTTTTTTAAAATTATTTTTCTTTGCTTTCAGTTCTGTCGTTTCTGTTTAAGCAGCTAACTGTTAAAAAATCTCAACCATAGTTAACATTTCAAATCTAATCACAGTTACAATAACATTAAATAATTTGCAATCAATTTCCAGTAGGCTATGTTAGTAACATAGGCACTGAAGAGGTAAATTAAATACCACCTGAGGCGTGGCTTCTATCGATTGTTACTACCTTCTAAATAATGTCTATTGCTGTGCCCCTGATCTTCTGAAGCTTTGAAACCGTAATTTGTGGGGAAAATAATTTGCTTCCGATACATTTCCTTTTTGTTTTACAAAAATATTCTGCTGTTTCTTTCCCACTATTAAAATTCTCTACAATCAAGAAAGTTAATTTCCGAAAAGGTAATTTTATATTTCTATGTTTTTTTTTTTTTTTCTTTTCATAGGGGTCCATAGCTGCCAATATTTTAATTTATTCCGGAGTAATTTTAGCCCCGCCTCTAATTCGTACCACTTTTTTTTTAAAAACAATTTTTTCTTATTTTATCGAAGTTATGTATAGAAAAAAATTTTCTATAAATAAAGTGGTGCGAATTAAAGGTGGGGCTAAAAGTACTCCGGAATAAATTAAAATATTGGCAGCTATGGGGGTCATGTAACTTTTTAATAGACTTACAGGAAATTAGATTTTTGTTCTTCATTACGATTAAATTTTCTTCATCCGACAAGGAAAGTATGAATCAGCAAAATTCTAATTGAAACCAAACTAAAGTTAAAGAGCAGTAGAGTGCGAATTTTGTGCAACAACCCCACCATGGAGCAAGATAAGGCCCTAGGAGATCTGCTTCTGTCAATTCGATGAAACAGTGTTAGTCGGCATGGAAATAGGGCTAGAGTATTTGGCTGGAATGAAGAAGGTCTTGAGTTCAATCCCCATCTCAGTCAAATTTTGGATTTTTATTTTTATTTATTTAAAACTGGAAAAAATCTTTATTTATTTATTTATTCATATTTTTTTCTAATTATAATAAATGAATAATTTAAGGGGAAATTATTTTATATTACATTTAGATACAATTTCGTTAATGATTTGTGCTAGTGTTTCATGAAAATTTTAATTAGTACTTTTCATCAAAGCAATTAATAGCAAGTGTTAATCATCTGTTTTTATTTCTGCTATTTATTTTTCTTGCAATTTTTAGCATGAAAAATCCTGAATGGACAAACAGCTATTGCTCATCCTTCCCACTTCGCATTTTTTTTTTTTTTTTTTTTTTTTTTTTTCAAATATTTTATTGAACATCTGTCAAAATTCATGTTCTTGGAAGAACTGACAATAACACTGAGCATTAAAAAAAAAAAAAAAAAAAAAAAAAAAAAAAAATTCTCAAGATGATTTTTTAAATTTATTATCAGTTTACATTTCAAAATCTGGGCAAATTTGAATTCTACAAATCTAGTTATCTCGACGAAAAGCTACACATTTTCCAAAAGGTTCATGATGGTAACAATATTTGTCAGTGAACAAGATTGTAATGTAATTAAATGTGATCAGTTTTGTTTTATATCTTGTGCTCCTTGTAAAAAATGCTTAAAAATTAATTAATTTTCTACTTCTAATCATAGTTACTATAAATAAGAAGCTGAATTTGTAAATTAAACACGTTTTTCTTTTTTGTAGTTAAATAAATATATAATAACAGGAGACTTGGCGTTGGAATATTAAAACCCGAATAAACTACTACGTCAGAAACGCCAAAGAAAAATATTGTAAATGCATACAGCTGTTTCGGTAGCCTATAGCGTACCGTCTTCAGTGCAAAAAGGATTCTAAATCAGGAGAGGTGCTCGTATATATAGGAAAGGGGCCGGATTTAGTTTAACCAATAGGATTACGGGAAAGGTGGGGAGAGTGGCCAATAAGAATTTAGGAAAGTTAGCTGTGTAAACTGTAGAAAAATTAAGAAAATGTGGACCGAATATAAAATTTCCAACAGTCAGACAAATAGGGAATAGCGAAATCACAATTTACAAGGTTTTTAAAGTTTTTATAAATATGAAAAGCTTCAAAGAAATCGAGTTCATGAATGGATTTAGGTCTGCAAATTATTTTAGCTGAATTAAATTTAAAATTATGATTTTCCTCCCAGCAATGTTTAGAAATAGCCGATTTATTGGTTTCTTGTTTGCGGACGTAATTCATATGTTCTTTTAGACGAAATTTAAGACTGCGTTTAGTTTGTCCAATATATGATAAACCACACTGACAGGAAATACTATAAATTCCCCAAGAATTATGCATATCAATGGGATCTTTTAACTGAGAAAAGGTGAGTTTATTGGAAGGCGAAAATATTATTTTAAAATCATATTGTTTGAGAATTTTAGCTATGGTTTGACTGGATTTAGGAAAATATGGTAAGACAATACTGATATTAGAAGAGACTGATTTAGTAGACGAAATACGGGGGAGTTGAAATTTTTGGATAGCTTTGTCTATAATGGAAGGGTCATAACCTCTGTCAATTGCAATGGCTTTCAGGTATTTAATTTCAGATTTTAATAAAATAGGATTAGAACAAATATTAAGTGCACTTAATATTTGTTCTAATCCTATTTTATTAAAATCTGAAATTAAATACCTGAAAGCCATTGCAATTGACAGAGGTTATGACAATATTTGTTCTAATCCTATTTTATTAAAATCTGAAATTAAATACCTGAAAGCCATTGCAATTGACAGAGGTTATGACCCTTCCATTATAGACAAAGCTATCCAAAAATTACAACTCCCCCGTATTTCGTCTACTAAATCAGTCTCTTCTAATATCAGTATTGTCTTACCATATTTTCCTAAATCCAGTCAAACCATAGCTAAAATTCTCAAACAATATGATTTTAAAATAATATTTTCGCCTTCCAATAAACTCACCTTTTCTCAGTTAAAAGATCCCATTGATATGCATAATTCTTGGGGAATTTATAGTATTTCCTGTCAGTGTGGTTTATCATATATTGGACAAACTAAACGCAGTCTTAAATTTCGTCTAAAAGAACATATGAATTACGTCCGCAAACAAGAAACCAATAAATCGGCTATTTCTAAACATTGCTGGGAGGAAAATCATAATTTTAAATTTAATTCAGCTAAAATAATTTGCAGACCTAAATCCATTCATGAACTCGATTTCTTTGAAGCTTTTCATATTTATAAAAACTTTAAAAACCTTGTAAATTGTGATTTCGCTATTCCCTATTTGTCTGACTGTTGGAAATTTTATATTCGGTCCACATTTTCTTAATTTTTCTACAGTTTACACAGCTAACTTTCCTAAATTCTTATTGGCCACTCTCCCCACCTTTCCCGTAATCCTATTGGTTGAACTAAATCCGGCCCCTTTCCTATATATACGAGCACCTCTCCTGATTTAGAATCCTTTTTGCACTGAAGACGGTACGCTATAGGCTACCGAAACAGCTGTATGCATTTACAATATTTTTCTTTGGCGTTTCTGACGTAGTAGTTTATTCGGGTTTTAAATAAATATATATTTTTAAATTCTGGGGGAATATTTTATTAATTGGTACTCTCATTAAAAAAGAAAAAATCTTATAATAAATCTTAAATATTTATTATAAAAATTTAAATAAATATTTTCTATAGAACTAATAATTTAATTTAATTAAAAAATATTTTTTTTTTCTTGAACTAATTATACAAAATGTCTCGCGGTACTCGAACTCAAGACCTTTAATTCTGAAGCAAAACGCTCCAACACAGCATCATTTTTTTTTGGTTATCCCTTTCTGTTTCGCTGGTTTTCATAAAAACAGATAAAACTTCTAGGGTTACATCTTGCCTAATAGGAAGATTGGGGGGGAGAGGGTTATTGCACAAAATCTGCACTCTGCCCTATGTTTTCGACCATATTCTTTAATTTAAGTTTGGTTTCAATAGAAATTTTACTGATTCATACCTCCCTTGTGAGTGAAAATGTTATAACAATCGTTAAAAATAAATAAAAAATCCCCTGTAAGTTTACAAAATGAAAACGAAATTTTGGTTTTGGATTGTAATATTGACATGGTGTTTAAATAAGAGACACAAAACTAAATTATTATCTGTCAGAATAAAAAGAAGTTCCTTATCACACACCGAAATAAACGTAAAAGAATGAGGTGAGTCGGTCTCCATATACAGCAACGCAAAATTGTGAAAAAAAAAAAAAAAAAAAAAAGCTTCTCGAGCACAAATGCAGCTCATTTCAAGCCCAAATTCACTTTTCCGTAAAGCCGCTATCAAACGAAGAACAATACGATAGTCTTTAGCACAATGCACAAAATACCTCATAAACAGGTTTCTCATGCAGGAAACGATCCAAATATGCCGTTTGATACAAACTGCCGAACGTATGTTCGTCAATCACGCATTTTCGACTGTTTAAATCAGATATGGTAGTCTTTAGAACGAAATCCTCCAATCAGAGAGAATCGCGATTACAGAACACCCTGTATTCTTTCCCCTTTTAAACATCCTTGTGGGGAATAGAATAATAGCCAAATGTTGGGTCCGCTGTTTACATTTCTGGATTTCATTCTTCCGTTTATGCTTAAAAACAACCCTACTGAAGTCGTTTGGTCGCTTTTGAGCGGCAATAGCTTATATTTTAGAATATATCGTCTTCCATCTGCTAGCACCTACACAGAATAATCTGCAAAAACAATGAAGAACCTTCACTCATGCGTCACGCATAGCTGCAGTACCATACTTTCCTTTGAGTTCCACAACTGATAAACAGTTGTTTTAACGAGATAGTTAATAAAATCATAAATTCGTCAAACTACCGACGCTTTTTGTTAATTTTATAAATAAGACATCATATACTACTCCTGGTGTGATAAGGTAATACAATTAAATATTGCTTCAAATGTAAATACTACTTTAAATTAAAAATTTCTAGTCTAAAGTGAAGAGGTAGGTAGCTATTCTGACCATGATCCAACAAGAATTTTCATTATATTTCTGTTTGTAAGAACAATCATATTTAAAAATCACAAAAATAAATGAAATTTCCTAAATAAAAAATATAATGAAATGTAAATCATATTTAAATATTTAAGTTTCATTAGGTTGATCAGAAATATGATTAATTTTAAATAAACTAAATTCCACAACAGGGAACAGCTTTAGATTAGAACCTCATTGTCTAAATTTTAAGTTCAGCACCTAAGTAGTTCGGATGTTTTTCGCCAAGGTCTTTTCTTTTGGAATAGCAGTAGCCATTTTAATTCATCGCAAAAAATGGTAAAAAATATTAAAAATCAACAACGAGATCCTATGTTCGTATTTTATGTTTGTAAGTGATTCATTTAATCACATTGATCAGCTGATCAGCAAAAAAAACTGACGAAGTCCACTAGTGCTTTATAAATTACCATATTATCATTTTTTTAATTTAACTTTTGAACTGCATATCTATGAAATTAGATTACATTTTAATTAAAATTTTTTCTATGTATAATATTTGTTACGCATATTTATCTTACGAAATTAACTTCAAATTTAAATTTAGTGCTTATTACTTAAGTGAAAAGTAATCTTTTAAAAGAAATAATATTAAAATAAACATAGAGGAAAATTTTTATTGTATAATTAACATGTTCCTTTATTAATTTAGTATTGTTTCTTTTTTAAATTCATAACATTCTTTAAAAATTCATAACATGTTAGTTTACATTTAAATTTTTTTCCGGAGTAATTTTGGCCCCGCCTTTTTTTTTTTTATGCCACTTATTTTTTTAAGGAAAACCAGGGATCGTACTCTCCGCCCATTTTTCAGGATACTTTCAAGAATGAAAAACTTTTGTCATCTTTGCCACCACTAATTTAATGCAAAAATCTTTATGGTACTTTTATAGTAATATATCCTGATTAAATAAGAAAGACAATACTGTATAAAAAATAGTGGTAGCAATAAAGAGAGAAATTTTTGGTCTAAAAGAGTGTCCTAAAAAAAAGGCGGAGAGTACGACCCCTGGAAAACTTTTCTTATTTTATCGAAGTGCAGGGATGGAACACGGGCGCAGAATTCATACCGGAATCTGTTTAAGAAATTTCTCTGCTTGTAATATCGTTGATTTAAGAAGTAGAAAATTTTCCTACATTCATAGTGGTATGAATTCTGCGCCCGTGTTCCATCCCTGGAAGTGATGCATTGGAGAAAATTTTTCTATGAATAAAGTTGTGCTAAATAAAGGCGGGGCTAAAAATACACCGGAATAACTTAAACACTTTCGCGATCGCATGATTTTGACTTTTTGACAGTAAGGTCCGCCTGTGGCATTATTCTCCGAAGATACAATATTTCAGAACAAAATTTTCTGTATTCACATATCACAAATGGATATTATCCTCGACTGCCTTAATCTAATTAGAGGGGAGCTCTATGTTGATCTGCTCTATGTTCTTGATATGATCAGAGTTACTGGAGTCATAGTCTTTGTTTAACTTTGCTGACAGATGGGGACTAGCAACAACAACAACAAATGGATATACATTATAATTTTATTCTTTCTAATCAATGCATTTGTATCCATAGTATATATCATTGTAAAAATATAAATATTGGTTATATATTTAAGAAATAAATAAAATACAAATTGCGAAAGAAACGCCCACTGGTAGAGTTACAGATTTTTAAATGACGTGACTCTACGTCAGTGGTCGCGAATGTGTTAAAATATTGGCGTCTATGTAAATTTTGTATTTGTAATAACTGCGATATATGAAGTTTGAATATTTATTCTAATATTCTAAAATATGTGTTTTAGTATACAGGGACGGAACACGAGCGTAGAACTCTTACCACTGTCACTATGACAAAATTGTCTAATTATTAAATCTACGATATTACAGGTAGATTAGTTTCTTAAACGAATACCGGTATAAATTCTTCGCCTGTGTTTCATCCTTGAGTATATTCATTGATTGTACTAGCATGCATTTGCATATGTTAAAATTTGTGTTTTCTAATTATTTTAACTTAAAATTTATACATCTAAATATTTAATGTAGACGTTCATTATTTATTTTTTATTATTATAAGAAGCTTCTTAAAATCTGAGAATTATATCTAGCTAGTAGTACTTTTTAATGCATTAAGAGTGATTAATTTTATGCCTCTTAGAATACTTGCCAACCGTCTCATTATGAAGCGTGAAAATTTTAGTATCCGCCTTTTATTTCACACCAGTCATGTTCAGTCTTGCCAACCATCTCATTATGAATCACACATTTTTTTTTATTTTATTTTTTATTTTATTTTATTTTTTTACACTCGTCATTTTTTTTAGAGTAATTTTATTCTTATTTAATCGTAACAACATTGGAGAGAATTACTCTAAAAATAAAGTGGTGAAAAAAAAGAGGCATTAACAGAGCTGCCAACCTAATCCGGCAAACTGTTAGTACCGCCCCTTTTTCTACACCACTTAATTTTTAGAGTATTTTTCTTCTTAATTCATCCGAGATACATTTGAAGAGAATTGCTCTAAAAATTAAGTGGTGTAGAAAAAGGGGCGTTTTTCAATAGGCGTTAACAATTTGCCGGATTAGGTTGGCAGCTCTGCATTAACAATTGTACGATTATGAATGAGATGGTTGGCAAGCCAAGCATGCTTATTTTAGTGTAATTTTATTTTTATTTATTCGTAAAAACAGGGGCGTTGTTTCAAAGGTCGTTAACAATTTTACGCTTATTAATAAAATGGTTGGCAGGCATTTTTTTTAGATAGGTGTTGAATTCTCCGCCTATTTTTCCAGGATAGTCTTCTAGGTGGGAAATTTCTATCTTCATTGCTATTACAATTTTAATTCAATAATTTTCATTCTATTTAATCAGAACATATTACTATAAAAGTATTTTACATATTTCTGTATTAATTTAGTGGTGAAAAAAAGGGAGAAAATTTAATTCCTGAAAGTGTTCTGGAAAAAAGGGTGGGGAGTACGACGCCTGCTTTAAGATGACCACTTGCTGAATTTTGCGTTGATAGATAAATAATTTGAATAAAAGTACTTTTCTTTATTTCTTTTCTTTTTTTTTTTTTTTTAAAATATGTATTCCGCTTTTTTAAATTATACTTTTATTAAATATTCTGAAATACTTTTCAGTATTTATATATTGTTTAAGTATTTATCTGCATAGTTATAATTTCAGTTGTTTATTAATCGTTTCAGTATAATTGAAAATTGAAATTAAAAATTCAACTTATTTATTAATTGAAAAGTAAATTGTATATTAATTATTTCAACTTAGAATTCATACCTGTATATATTTAATATATGCATTCATTATATGTAATCATTATATTATTATTATTATTATTACTATTATTAAGCGTGAAAGGTCGTCACACGTTACCCTTTGTATCATCTATAAATAAATACTCTATATAATCTGACGTGATTGTTATTGTTTTCTAAGCAACGTTTCGATGTTTATAATACAAATTAACTTATTTTTGTAAAATTAACTTAGTGCAGGTGAAAGATTGTGGTGATTATTTTATGATTAAGCTTTAAGGGCCCTCTTCACTCACCGCCATCGGAAGCCGAAACTAATGTTATTCTATGGGAAATTTTTCTTTACAAATAACTTATTAACTAGTACATATTTTTAAATTCTGTTTTCACATTCTGAAAATTCCCAGCCATTAAATTGACGCACCTTTTCTAAAAAATTATTTTTTTAATTTTTTATATTTTATTTTGAACTGCAAAATACGAATTTTCAATATGTGAATTTTTTTCATTTTGCAATTTCGAAATAAAATATTAAAAATAAAAAAAAATACATTTTTAAAAAAGGTCCGTCAATTGAACAGTTGGGAATTTTCTGAATGTGAAAACAGAATTTAAAAATATGTATTAGTTAATAAGTTATTTGTAAAGAAAATTTCGCTATAGAATAACATTGGCTCGGGCTTCCGATGACGGTGAGTGAAGAGGGCCGTTAATTAGGCGTCCGCCGTAGACATATGAAATATTAATGTCATCTGCTCGATCTCTATCATCGGTATTCGTATTGAATTCCATAAAGAGAAAGGAATATTCCCCTTCCGAATTGGTTTAAAACTTTCTTTCGCATGCCCAGATCGTACGATTTTGGTATTACAGAAAGTGCTTTGTGTTTTATTATGGACTAGTTAATACCCGTCAAAATTCGACGGATGATGTTCAACGGAAATCTTTTCACTGCATAAAGTTTAAAACACCCTAGCTTTAATATTTCGCATAGCTCTTAACCAGTTTAAAACGCCCTGTTCTAATAAATTATCCTTTGGTTGGAGGGAGGAGGGATAATTTTATGAAATTTCAATATACAAAATCTAAGCATACTCTACACAATAAAAACAAAATCCTAAGATTTTCCTAATTTTATCCTAAATATGACCAAAAGAATGTTAGGAGTAATTAAAAGAAAGACAGAATTCATATAAATTACTGAAAGAATCAATATTTCTTAGTGAGATGGTATTAATATTTGTAATAATACTTACCAAATCATCACGCGTGTAAACTAATCACACAATAGAATTCTCTGTCACACCAAATCGACTAATAATCTATAGAACTCACACGTTTTATGTTTACTGCGCCATTTATTCGTTGCTTTTCACGTAAAATGAAGGAATACAAAGATTTTCTATGTGATTATATTAAATTACTATCAACTATAACAGTTCACAGTGTTTTAATAAAAGACATACATGAATGACAAAGATTTTATTAACTTGTAAAATATTTGTAAATTATGTAATTCTAATTTGCCAAGAAAATAATAAGTGCATTTTAAGTGCAAAATAATAGTTTTGATTCCGATTTTTCATTCCCATATTTGTAAAACCACTTAGGTTTAATTCAAAATATTAATTCATTGTATTCTAAAAATAAACTGAAAATTTTTTTTTCTAAGTTTTTTTTTTGTTAAAAGTAAGAAAAATCGATAACTTTGTTTTAAATTATCACAAATTTATAGTTCAACCATTCGTTTTAAAGGTATTGACGAGATCTTTCGAAAGATTCCCATCTTGAAAATTTACTCCCCTCGATGGGGGACATCCCCCCCGGGGGGGGGGGGGTGACGAGGCTCCTACGCATACAAAATTTTTTTCCCAGTTGACTATCTCTATTATAAATAATTCTTGTAAATTTCATAATGATTACTAAAAAATAATTCTCTTTATGCACATTTATACAAAATTTTGTCCTATATCACCATGTTAAAAATTTAGAAAAAGCGGGATGGCAATGCAACCGGTAAGACAATTTTTACCAAAAGTTGATTGGCACTAATTTATGTCAAGGTGCAACTACATACCAATTTGTATGAAATTCTGTGCAGTAGTTCCTGAGATACAGTTGCCACAAAATTTTGTCACACACACAGACAGACATTTTCTAAAAATGGTCAAGTCGTGTTCTACAGCTCTCACAACGTGTAAATCCATCAAAAACCCGAGGTCGAAAATTTTTACGAATCCAATACTTTTTCTATATTACATATAGAAGAAAGTAAATATATTGAATACGTACTCTCTCGCAAGTCAACTCACTCCTATTTCGAAAAGTACCATTTTTCATCAAATTTGGTTTCCCTATCACCAAATTTGGTCGCTCACTCACCAAGTTTGCCGCCAAGGTTGGCCGTACTGAAAGTCAATGAATGAACTGCCCTTTTATTTTCACTTCGCCTATAAAACTGCTTTCATTGCAACAGTACAACTGGTGCAAGGCAAAGAATTAGTCCCTTATAACAATATACTATGAGCACTATTTCTGCCGCAATTTAGACAACTAATATTTTTATTTTTATATATACTTCCCATTAAACGTATTCTTATTTTAATTTATTTATTTAAATATTAATTTAAATTAATCAAATATTTCAGCCGGACAGCGTGTAAGTACAGCCACACACAGCAGCTCGTATATTTGTATTATAAATTAGTGTAGTGATTGGTATATAAAAAAGAATAAATAAATATGTAAACATTACCATGCTACACAACTTTAAATCTCTCCCTTGGCGGCTTTTGAATTTTCGCCACCATGTTAGTGATAATATATATATATATTTTTAATATAATTTCTTGAATAAAAGGAAGAATCCTATTTTGGTGATACTTTTATCGACAACTTTTCGTTAATTTGTAAAAAATTCTTCATATTCTGTTTATATTTTTAATGGTTTTTTGGCTTAAAATAGTGCTTGAAATAAATTTTCTATTTTTAAAACTATATATATATATATATATATATATATATATTTCTATAAAATTATCTATTCAGATAAAAATAGATCATTTATGTGACTACTATTTCGGTTTAATTTCTTTAAATGTATATTACTAAATTAAAATGGATTAAAATGTTGTTGCTAAATTAAACTTCTTGGCGAAAAACATTCGGTTTATTTCAACGCCAAAATTTAAAAAAATCGCCCAGTAGGATCTATAAATAAAACTGATAAAATAAATTTATAGTTCATAGAGTTTGTTGTAATAAAGAAACAGTCAAATGTGATGTCATGGGCGGATTTTTTTTTTTTTTTTTTTTTAATAACAACTTGACAGTAAAAATCTACATGCATAATTTTTTTTTTTTTTTTACTGTTCACGTTTAAGTAAACGTATTTATTTTCCCGTCGAGAAAAAAAAAAAAAGAAAGAAAGAAATGAACTCGTATTTTTTTTCTATTGGAAGACAATTTTTCAGTAAATATTGAGGGCGCTGTAATCGACTTTCTCCCAGTTTCAGCGTTTTGATAGGTGCTTTTGGTTTTCGAATGAGATCAGCTACTTTCGCTGCTTTTATTTAAAATTAAATTGATAATAATATTAATAATAATCGGTGCTTGGTAAGATGGTATCATCTAAATGTTTCGTTTATGGATGTCTAAATGCTATTCCACAATTAAAATTCTTAGAAATATTGTTTACATACATTTCTTTATAGGATTTCTACTGATAGACATAGTACTTTTCAAATCTTAAGCTTTAGAATTAGAATATGGATTTAAAACATTTACTGATCACTTAGACAGTTACATGCAAATGCAGATTCATTAAAGATTGATGTGGTTTTAAATAAAAATAATTAATAGCTTAATATTACAATTCTCTAAAGAGGAAAAAAAAAAAAAGATCCTTGTTAATCACAAAAGATAAATAAAAATATATCCGCTTATTATCCGCGATTGTAATGAAATGCTCGCCCTCTGGTGGGCTAAGGTGAAATTATTATACCGCTGATAGCTTTCACGCTGAAACAATGATAGAACAACAAGAAAGCACAGTAATAAATACACGTGGCAATTATTACACGTGGCAATATTTACTAACAACTGCAGTTGAGAAAGTGCCATCTATCGATCATTACAAACGCGGATTATTATTATTATTATTTTAAATATACGGTTAATCACGCGCATAATCATTCTCTCTCCCTCTCTTTTTTCCCCCTAACATGCACAATAATAAAACATATTCTGCATGCTTTAAGGCCAACGGTAGGTGCCGAGTGCAAATCAAGTTTGTCCTCGTTGGCTGAACTGCTCGGAGCTTATCGTTTGAATACCAGGACACTTTAGAAAGACCTCTTTAGGACTAGATCTATTGTGTAGACAGTCGGCCTTAATTCGTAAATTACATTCTCACTTCTTCATATTTTAAAATTTTGAATAAGATGGTGGTCTTGAAATTCGGTTTAAGGGCAACTGTCTACATTTGGGACTTTGACCTAAGAAGGCATGCCTACCGCGGGGGTCTTTCTAAGTGTTTCCTAACCCATATTCACGCAAGTTTCGGAGAAAATCTCGAAAAACTGATTAGCTAGATCGATGAACGTGACCTGTGTTTTTGAACCCCACACTTTGCCTTGGCCCAACAACGGAAATAGATATTAAACTCAGCCTGAAATCTAATGATATAAAAATTGGAGCAAAAATTTTAACCTTGACCTGGCTAATATCAGGAGAGCAACCGATTTATTTATTTGTTTGCAATATATGCCATGACTTGTTTGCTTAACTCCCCCCCCCCACCCCGAAAAAAAAAAAAAAATAAAAACACATTTGTCTAAAGGCTTTTCCACAATTAAATTTTTTCTTAGAAATATTCTTTGTAGGATTTCTTAAAAGTTATAATAATCATTTAGACAATGACATGGAAATTGAGATTCATTGAATATTGATATACAGTTTAAATAATAACAATAATAACTAGTATGTTGTGGCCACCACAAGACTTTCTTCTATATTTTCCTATACAAATTCACGCAGCAAGAATATATATATATATATATATAAAAAAAAAACGATTTTTTTCAGTTTTTTTTTTCGTTAAAAGTAAAAAAAATCGATAACTTTGTTTTAAATTACCACATATTTATAGTTCAACCATTCGTTTTAAAGGTATTGACGAGACCTTTCGAAAGATACCCATCTTGAAAATTTACTCCCCTCGAGGGGGGACTTCCCCCCCAGGGGGGGTGGCGAGGTTCCTACGCATACAAAATTTTTTTCCCAGTTGACTATCTCTATTATAAATAATTCTTGTAAATTTCATAATGATTACTAAAAAATAATTCTCTTTATGCACATTTATACAAAATTTTGTCCTATATCACCATGTTAAAAATTTAGAAAAAGCGGGATGGCAACGCAACCTGTAAGACAATTTTTACCAAAAGTTGATAGGCACTAATTTATGTCAAGGTGCAACTACATACCAATTTGTATGAAATTCTGTGCAGTAGTTCTTGAGATACAGTTGCCACAAAATTTTGTCACACACACACACAGACAGACAGACAGACAGACATTTTCTAAAAATGGTCAAATCGTGTTCTACAGCTCTCAAAACGTGTAAATTCATCAAAAACCCGAGGTCGAAAATTTTTACGAATCCAATACTTTCTCTATATTACATATAGAAGAAAGTAATAATGTATGGCTTAACATTACAAATATCAAAAAACGAAAAAATGCCCCTGTTACTCATTATATATATATATAAACCCATCTGCTTGCTATTTTTTTGTAATATACAGTTAGTCATGCACATTATTATTATTTTTTCCCTTCCACTAACATTTACAATTAAAATATATTTATATATACATATATATTATGCATGTTTTAGGACAGGCAGAAGGTGCCAAATGCGAATCCAGATAACCTTCGTTCGTTTTTCAGACATGACATGGATTATTATGAGAAGAGTTCAATCCATTTACTGCCTGGGTTCAATCCTAGGTCACGCTCGTTGGCCTAGTTGCTCGGAGTTTTCCGTGATTTTCTCCGAAACTTGCGTAAATATGAGCCGGGACCCCTTAGAAAAACATCCACAGAGGGCACTCCTCCTCAGGCCTAGAAACCTAGTGCAGTGAATCGGCCTTATTCCCTACAACAACAACAATCCATTGATTTATTTGTTTGCAATGCATGCCGAGATTAGCAAATAAAAGAAATAAAATAAAAAAATAAAAAAAAGTAGAAAAAGCTACATTTATCTAAATGCTATCCTCTTCTAATGCTAAATTCCTCTTAGAAATACTGCATACATTTCTTTGTAGGATTTCTGCTTATAGTACTTTTCAAATCTAATTAAACCCAAATATCTACTCTGTAATTTTAGAAGTAGAATATGGAATTAAAAATTTTACTCATCACTTAGACAAGCAAATGGAAATTCATTAAGGATTGATATGGTTTTAAATAATAATAATAAATAATAATAATGAATGGTTTAATGTCACAAATCTCTAAAACGAAAAAAAAAAAAAAAAAAAAAAAAAAAGAGGGGGTTATTTATAAAATAATAATAATAAATATAAATTTATCTGCTTATTATTATTATTTTTAAATATATGGTCAGTCACGCACATTATCATTTTTTTCACTAGCATACTTTCAATTATATACATATATATATTATTTACATGTTCTAGGATAGGTGGGAGGTGCCAAATGAGAATCCAGGTCGTCCTCGTCGGCTTAGCCATTCGGAGTTTATCACTTGAATACCAGGACATTTTAGAAATACCTCCCCAGGTTTATCGTGTAGGCAGTCGGTCTTAGTTCGTACATCACACATATTTTTTAAATAAAGTGTTGGTGTTTGAATTAAAGACAAATATCTACCCTTGGGACTTGGTCGTAATAGGAGGTGCCCATTGTGGGTTTTTTTTAAGGGCTTCCAAGCCCATATTCACGGAATTTTCGGAGAAAAAAAAAAAAAAAAAATACGTATGACTTCGACAAGCGTAACCTGCCTTCAAACTTGGCACTTCCCGTTTACCAGATTTGAGCGCAGAACCGCTCGGCCACTGTTAATAAAGTGGTGGTGATGCTGGTGTGAAGATTTAGGCTGATTAACTATACGAGCGTCCTAGGGCTGGGTGGTGTAGCCATCGCTAGGTCTTTCCTAGCCCGTATTTACGCGAATTTCGGCGAAAACCACGGAAAACTCTGAGTAGTTAAATCGACGATCGCAACCTGTCATCTAGCCCGACACTTCCCGCCTACCAGTTTTGCTTGCAAGACCGTTCGGTCACTGTTTAATAAGGTAGTGGTGCTGCTGGTGTGAAGATTAAGGCCGATTGATTGCACGAGGGTCCAAGGCCTGGGTGATGTGCCCTTCATGTTGGTCTTTATTAGGGTCCTAGCTCGTATTTATGCGAGTTTCGGAGAAAACCGCGGAAATCTTAGAGCAGCTAGGTCGACGAGCGAACCCGGCACTTTCCGTCGACCACATTTTAATCGTAGAATTACTTGAACGCTGGCGGGGCTTTTAATAAGGAGATATGGGTAACGTTAAATACCTTTTTTTTTTTTTTTTTTTTTTTCATTTTTAACATTAAGAAACTATTGATAACTCAGTCCGATATTTACATACAAACACACATTCGTTGAAGATGGGTGTGTTTAAAAATAGAAAATAACATATGGTTTTAAAAAATCTTAATATTGAACAAACACAGAAAAAAGAGAGGAGGAAGAAAGAAGTGAATTCTCCCTGTGATTTGTTAAAACGAAAATAAATTAAAATACTCCACACAATTTTTAAACTTCCTCAAGTCACAGAAACTATAATTTTTTTACTTATATTTACATAAAAAAAAAAAAAAATAGATATTTTATATTACCTTAAAAAAATTAATAAGTTGATTGACTTTCTGTGTTAAAATAAATCAAGGTAATTCTTATTAAATTTAAAAGTTTGAAAAAATATAATTGAAAAGGTACACCAGATTTTATTTAATTATTTATTAATAAATTTCTTTTCTTTCTTTCTTTATTAAAAATTTTCTTTTCTTTCTTTATTTAATTTCTAATTTTCCTTAATTGTGACACTTTTTACTTTGTACGATTACTTTATACTACGGCTTATTTCTACAGTACTGAAAATTTTAAATGACTTTTATTCGGATTTTGATCAATACGATCTCACATTTTGTATAACCTCTTACAAAGTCATAAAAATTCGCAATGTTATAAAAAACAATATATATATGTTATTAGGAAGACCTTATATAGCATTATTTCTGTTTTCCTGAAGTTAAGACTTTCCACAAAAAAAAATTAAATTAAATGACGACGTTTGCCATAGAGTTCTAACAACCACGTGACTTTCTTCTTAGCAACCGCACTTTGCTGAAGGACAATGCTAATTTTTCGATGCCTTTGTAAGCGTAGTAGTCGAATTTTTTTATGCTTTTACAAATACATTTACAACACTGTATTGCAATAAATTTGTAATACTATTTCGCAATGATAAATGGGCCAGTGGGGTCAACTAAGGCTCCTATATATACGAGCTGGCGCATCAGGCATTTTGTTGCCTTAGGGTTGCCACATGTACTCAGCGCGTTTCTCTCATAAACAAACGACAAACATTTTTTTTTTTTATCGTCTTACGTTACTTTAGAGCACAGATTATCATACAGATAGGACAGTGAAGCTAAAACGCGAACAGGAAATATAGTAGCACCACTAGTGTCAACAGAGGGGAACTACATGTGTTACATCTACATGAATAGCATCTTTGATCAAAAATTGTTTTTCTATTTCGCGAGTAGTTAGTAGCAGGTTAGTACGGGATGTTTTCTTTTTCTTCACTTTCTACTATTTTTGAATTCACAAAATTATCCTCAAAACATTCACAGCTATTCTTCTAAGAAATAAAAATTATTTTTTATAATGTTTAGAAATATGCTTTGTGAAGCATATTCATATTCAAGTACAAATTAAAATTACAAACTGTAATTCTGAAATATCAGTATGAAATCATTAAATATTTAACGTTGCTTGGTTAAAATAATACGAAATGCCTTAAAATGAAAAAAAAATGTTTTTATTTTATGTATATTTTCAAAGTTTATTTTCTTAATATTTAGCACTTGTTTCTTAAAATAAATTGCTTTTGACAATCAAGTTTGTAAACAATAATGAAGTTGCCAACGAAAACGTATGTGCAGTTTTCTTTCCTTCACTTTTTCTACTACTTTTAAATTTACAAAATCATAACATTCACAGCTATTTTCTAAGAGATAAAACTAATTTTTATTATGTTTAAAAAAAAATTTTCTAAACACATTCGTATTCAAGAGTACAAATTAATATAACAAACTGTAATGCTGAAATAGCAGTATGGTATGAAATCTTAAATATTTAGCATTGCTTGGTGTAAATAATACAAAATGCTTAAAAATGAAAAAAATATTTCTGGTTTATATATATTTTCGAAATTTATTTGCTTAATATTTAGTACTTGCTTCTTAAAATAAATTGCTTTCGACAATCAAATTCGTAAACAATAACAAAGTCCAAACGTAAACATCAATAAATGGTTAGTCGGTTGGATGTTGGGTTTAACGTTGCACTAATATTACGATATGAACATAGATACAATAAAAATAAGACGAGCGATTGCGTAAGCTGGAGAGCTTGAGAAACTTACAGCCGTTGACAATAGGGTCGTTGCAGTCAAATTCCGGTTACCGAAGAATATACGAGAGTGTCCTATCTGTATAATAATCTGTGCTTTAGAGTAACTTGTTTTATTATATTTCATAATTTTAGCTAAGTAAACTATGATGTGGAAGTTTGCTTAGCGATAAACAGCTATAATCATTCAAGAAGTGAATATAAAGTGTTCACAGACCTTCTATTACTGTGTATTTGAGTTTTGGCGACATTTTGTAAAAGATACAGAAACCGCTCTTACAACACATCTTACCCCAGTACATCCATAGGATATCCTCAGAATAAAATGGCATCCTGAGAATGTACTGTGAAAAAGATGTGTTTTTAGGAATATTATTGTTGCTTATTGTTCTTATCTTGACCGGATTAGCTTCAGATCAAGATTTCTTAAAATCATTAGGAAAGGGATAAGGACGCCAAGCGGGAATGCTGTCCTCTTCGGAGGCAAAAAAATGGCAGTGATGCGCCGGCCTATTATTTTATTTAGGGGCTATAGGGACAACTGTCCCTCAGCAAACATGCTCGTGACGTCATCTGTTAGAATATTGAAAACCATTACGGATAGGGAACTTCTAGGGACCCTCGATAGAGAGAGACTGGACATTGGCGCGCCGGCTTTTTGACGAAATTTTCCATTTTAGTGCCAGTTGCGCCATTGCTTATCATTACGCTGAGAAGAAATTTTGATTATTTTACGTCATAATCGAAAAAGAACTTATTTATTACATTTTTACTTTGTTGGGAGATAAATTGCTTTAATTTTAGAATACTTTTAAAAGATAAAAAATGCATAATTATTTATTTTATATCATGCTTTATGGTCAGAATCGCCGAAGAAAGTTACTTTCGGTTTGGGATTAGATTGCGCCGCGCCGCTCTCGATGTTCTGAGTGACTCAACGCCGGAATAAGCCGGTAAGTGACTTTTAAACATTCTATTTAAATGTATCACTGTGAAAGTAATAATTATAAGTATTGTGAAAATAGTTATATAATAAACTAGTGCTATGAAAATAAAAATAAATTTATAAATAAATAAAAATAAATTCTTAAAAAATAAAAGTAAAAGTGATTATGTCTTCACAAAAGGCAATTACAACGCGAAAAAGAGTCCTTAAGGGACAAATTACTAAATTTAAAGAGAAATGTAATCTTGAAACGTCAGATTACGACATTTATCAATTAGAATTGTTAAAAAATAAATGCAATAAATACTGTTGTGAACTAGGTGAAATTTTTAATCAGTTGTATGAAGTTTCTGATGAAAAGGAATTAGATACACTAATTAATGAACAAGATAACATCCAAAATAGTCTTGACGAATTATTATTATCACTAAACAGAAAGATTTCAACAATAAAAATAAACAATGAGGAAGTTTCAGTTTTAAAAACAGAACAAAAAGTCGAGAGTGTGCGCTTACCGAAACTATTACTGCCAATATTTAGTGGAAACATTACCGAATGGTTAACCTTTTATGACTTGTTTACCGCTAGTGTTCATAATAATTCAAATTTGTCAAATGCTCAACGACTACAATATCTGAAATCATCGTTAAAAGGTGACGCTTTTAAAGTAATTCAGTCGATTTCTATCTCAGACGCAAATTACGATATTGCTCTAAATTTGTTGAAAGATAGGTATTCCAACAAAAGACAGCAATTATTTGCTCAAATGAGAAAATTAATATCGCTTCCAAGTATTCAGAATGAATCGTCAATCGCCATTTTACAATTAGTAGATAGTGTAAATGAAATTATTCGCACATTTGAGATTTTGGAGTAAAAAGTTGATGACCTCAGTAATACTTTAATATTATACTTAACAATGCAAAAATTAGATAATGCTACTAAAATGTGATTCGAGCGTGAATTGAAAAAAGAAAATATCCCCAAGTTAAGGGAGCTTCTTGAGTTTTTGCAGCATCATGCGCGAACTGTAGCAAATGACAAACTTCAGTTTAAGAAAAACATTCCATCAAAAGCAACGGTTTTGATTTCAAACAACAATAATGCAAATAGCAACTGTATTTTTTGTCATGAAGAGCATAATTTGCAGAAATGTTCAAAATTTTTTAATTTAAGTGTTCAAACACGCGTAGATTTTGTTAAAAGTAACAATTTATGTTTTAATTGCTTATCACATTTACATAAACTTAAATTGTGTAAAAGTATTAATAAATGTAGACATTGCGCCAAATCACACCATTCGCTTTTACATTTTGAGAATTACAAACGAAACCCAAAACAATTTGTGAATAGTAGTATGCCATTGAACGTTCAAGCACAAACTTTCAATCCCTCAGAATCACATACTGATAGGAATGAATCCTCTTTGATTTGTGCTTCTCTTTTTGGTAGTTACACTTCTTCAGGTAATTTAGAACCAGTTAAACGCAAGCAAATACTTCTTTGCACTGCATTGATTAAGGTGAAGGATTCAACTAACAATTATATCTATGGGAGGTGTATTCTGGATACAGGATCCCAGCCTAATTTTATTACACGAGAATTTGCGAACACATTACAAATTAATGCGAGGGATAGTTCAATTTCAATTTCATGTTTGGGTTCCTACAACACACTAACAAGTGGGCAAGTCGATTTATTATTTTCACCCCATTTTCGGAGTGACTTACGTGTTTCTACTTCTGCGTTTGTAATCAACGAGATAACAGGAAAAAACTCCAAATGTTTCATTACCCAGTGACATTAAAAATCATTTTAGAGATTTAAATTTGGCCGACCCGCAATTTGACAAGTCAAATTCAATTGACATTTTACTTGGAGTTAATGTTTTCCTCACACTATTAAATGGCAATATTGTTAAAAGAAATCCTAATTTACCATTTGCTGTAAGTTCAAAATTAGGGTGGGTAATTGCAGGAACAACTTTTTTAGAAGTTAGTGAATCAAATCCTATCGCAGTAAATTGTATAAACACTACTGACTTAATTCAGAGGTTTTGGGAGTTAGAGCAAGTTCCTAACAAAAATATAATGTCAAATGAAGAAAAAATGTGGGAGTTACAGTTCGAAAGGGAACATAAAAGAAATCATGATGGTCGCTATTCAGTTAGTTTACCTTTCAAATTTAATCGAGAAATGTTAGGAAATTTCAAAAGAAATGGCTACGCGGAGATTTTTTAATTTGGAAAAAAGACTTTTAAAAATGCCTCACATTTATGAACAATACATTGATTTCATGAAAGAGTATTTGTCCCTTGGACACATGGAGCCCATTAAAGACATTGTTGGGGTTGAAAATAACCATTATTACATGCCGCATCATTTTGTTCTTAGAGAATCTAGCTTATCCACACGCCTTCGTGTTGTTTTCGATGCAAGTGCTAAATCATCATCAGGAATTTCGCTTAATGATACGCTTATGGTAGGTCCAAAAATTCAAGATGATTTATTCGCAATTATTTTGAGATTTCGTTGCCATAACATCGCAATTACCGCAGATTTAAAGAAAATGTACCGACAAGTGAGGGTGCACGAAAATGATAGAGAATTTCAACGTATTGTTTGGAGAGATAGCGTAAACAAACCACTAGAGACATTCCGTTTGTGTACAGTCACTTACGGAACCGCATCAGCCCCTTACTTAGCCACCAGAGCGCTAAAACAGTTAGCAATAGACGAAGGTGAAAATTATCCAAATGTGACTAACATACTATTAGAGGATTTTTACGTTGATGACGTCTTGACAGGTGCATCAAATGTTGAAGAAGGTAAATTACTGATAACACACCTATCTGAATTACTGTCCAAGGGAGGATTTGAATTGCACAAATGGTTTTCCAATAATGAACAAATGCTAAGGGATACAGGGGTAATAATTCAAGAAAAAGAGCCAGAATTGATACCCAATAAGGCAATTAAGGTATTGGGAATAGAATGGCATCCTAATGAAGACTCATTTAGTTGTAGTGTAGTTGTGCCGCAAATAATTACTCCTGTTACTAAAAGAAAAATATTGTCAGTAATTTCGAGCATTTTTGATCCATTAGGTTGGATTGCTCCTTTCGTAATATCTGCTAAGATTTTTTTACAAGAACTTTGGAAATTACAACTATCATGGGATGAGCATACTCCTGATAGCGTCAATGAAAAGTGGTTGCAAATTTGTGAGAAGTTACCCTCTTTGAAACACATTCGCATCCCTAGGAAAATATTAGTAACAGATCCAAGCAAGATTGAATTGCATGCATTTTGTGACGCTTCTGAAAAAGCTTACGCAGCTGTTATTTTTGTTAGGTCCATATCTGAAAACAATGAAATAAAAGTACAAAATCTAACAGCAAAAACACGTGTGGCTCTTCTGAAATCGATTTCACTTCCGCGTTTAGAGTTATGTGCAGCTTTACTTTTAGCTCGTTTAGTTAAGGCTGTTTTACCCGCATTACACATAAACATTGATGCAATTTATGCTTGGACTGACTCAACTATAGTTCTTTCTTGGCTAAATACTGAACCTTATAAATGGCAAACATTCGTTGCGAACAGGGTAGCAGACATTCAAACATTACCTGGCGTACATTGGAATCATGTAAAGAGTTCAGAAAATCCCGCTGACTGTGCTTCGCGTGGACTAAAACCTACAGAATTAAATTCACATAATCTATGGCGGTCTGGGCCTCATTGGTTATCCACATTTAACATTCCCCATTCTGTTTCAATTACAATCGACAGAGAAGCATTGAAGGAAGAAAGGAAAGGCATATCATGTACAATTTCGCAAATTCAAGAACCCTTACCTGTCATATTAAATATATCTTCTTTTACAAAACTGCAACGTGTAATTGCATGGTGTTTACGATTTATTTCAAATGCAAGAGTAAAATCACCAGAAAGAATATTAACGCATCTAAGTAGTAGCGAAATTACAAATGCAACAAATTGCATAATTAAACTTGTTCAAGTTGCTACCTTTCAGAATGAAATTCACTGTTTGAAATCAGGAAAGACTGTGCCTCCTACTAGCAAAATTGCTAGTCTATGTCCATTTTTAGACAACACAAATTTGTTGAGAGAAGGTGGACGATTGAAGCACGCAAACATACCGGTAAATAAAAAACACCCAATTTTGCTTCCGAAAAAACATCATTTGACTGAAATTATAATTAAACATTTTCACATTAAGTATTTACATGCTGCTCCTGAACTCTTACTTTCTTTAATACGACAAAGTTATTGGATAATAGCAGGTAGATCAGTAATCAGATCTCTAGTGAAAAAATGTGTAACATGTTGCAGATATCGAGCTCAAGCTGCTACACAAATTATGGCTGATTTGCCAGAAAAACGAGTTACTCAATCTAGACCTTTTAATTGCATTGGTTTGGACTTCGCTGGTCCCTTCATGATCAAACATCGAACTGGACGTGGTCAAAAATCTTTCAAATGTTATGTTTGTATTTTTGTGCGTTATTCAACAAAGGCTATTTACTTAGAAATTGCAGAAGATTTGTCCACCAACGCATTCTTGAGTACCCTTAAGCGATTTATATCCAGAAGAGGAAAACCCTCTATCATTAACAGTGACTGTGGAACTAATTTTAAGGGTGCTTACTCGGAATTACAAAGATGTTTTTCACAATTCAACAAAAACGAGAAAGTTCAAGGGTTTTTGGCATCTGAGGAAATAAAATGGAATTTCAACTCTCCTGGAGCCCCACATTTTGGTGGTCTTTGGGAGTCCGCAGTAAAATCCATGAAGTACCATATTAAAAGAACAGTGGGTGATACCGTACTTACTTATCCAGAGTTTGCTACATTGCTAGCCCAAGTTGAAGCCTGCCTCAACTCAAGGCCGCTCAGCCCAGCTTCTTCAGATCCTTGTGACTATTCAACTCTAACACCAGCACACTTCATTTTGGGTACATCACTAACAGCCTTGCCTGAGCCTGATGTCAGCGAAGTCAAAACAAGTTATTTAGATAGATGGCATGTGCGACAATCAATCTTGCAGCAATTTTGGAAGAGATAGAGCAGAGAATATTTAACCCAACTTCAACAAAGACATAAGTGGTTTAAAGAAAACAAAAATGTGTCAGTCAATGACTTAGTGTTTATCAAAGATGACAATTTACCTCCTCTAAAGTGGAAAATGGGACGAGTGAGCGACATTCATCCGGGTACAGATGGCAGAGTTCGAGTAGTAACTGTTCAAACTAGTCATGGTTACATAAAACGTCCCATAGTGAAAATTTGTCCTCTTCCTACAGACTAATTAACAAAAACTTTTAACTGTAAAGCATATTGAACATTTATTTAGTGTTTATATTAATATTTTTTCTCTTTGTAGTTACAATTTTGATTAATCTTTGTGTAATTTGAAACCTTCCTTAAGGGTTTCAAGGCGGCCGGAATGGTTAAGAGAGTAAGTATTCTCCTCACCAGATGGCGCCACACCTCAGTTGTGAGTATTTTTGTTTTCTCTTCTTGTTTGTTGTTGTTTGTGATGTGATTAACTACGCACGAGTTAGCAGCAAGAGCTGCTCGCAACCAAAAATAAATGTGATTTAATTACTTTAGTGAGTGAAATTTTTTATACAGTCCATTATTCTTTAGTAAGTGTAAGAACCAGCGCATAAGTGTAACAAATTCATTCATCGCCGCCAAATTACTTTAAATACTTTGAATTCTCTTATTGCATGCTGTTTTATGTATTTATTTCCTAACAAATGAGATAATTACATTATTTATTTGCTAGCTATTAGTTTTTAAGTTCTGTTGTGCAATATATTTAATATGTTAGATCTCAATGTACTTTTCTGATATATTTTAAAAAACTATAAAAATATATTTTTTGGTTTTTTGCTAGTACGCAAAATGAATCAGATTTCTTAAAATAAATTAATAACAAATAAATAAAATAAGGTGTATATTATTTGCTAACATATAAAATATAAATTTCTTTTAAATAATAATTGCCATAATAAATTTTTTAAATAATATTTAAATAAGTAATTATTTTTATTTACATAAAAAAAAAAAAAAAAAAATAAATAAATAAAAAAAAAAAATAAAAATCTATGAAATAAGCAAATGTAAATAAAATAAATATATATATATTTTTTAATTTCTAAAGATATTAGTTAATATTTTTACAAATCATTATTAATAAAATTTTTATTTTTAATATTTAACTAAGCCATTATTATTAATAATGCGTAATTGAAATAAATAAAATATGTATTTTTAGCTTGTAAAAATATTACGTAAATATTTTTATAAAACAATAAAAAATAATTTCTGTTCTTCTGCCGTAGTTTTACATTTATTCATGAATTACTTTACAAAAACTAAGATTGCCATATTTTTGTTAAAAATTTTCTAACTTTTTATATATCGAATGTATGCCCTCAAAAAAAAAAAAAAAAGTAGCCATGTCGAAGGTTAAAACAAAATTCGTTTTTCTTCAAAATCTTTTTCTCTAAGACGAAAAAAATTACATATTTATATTCTGCATTACTTTCTGCACAAATTTAGCACAATTTCCTTTCATTTGTATTGTATAGTAAAGCGTCAATCGCTAAGAAAAAAGCATTATGTTGTACGGGGATCGCTCCGAATTGGCACTAAGATGGCCGACTTTCGGTCAATGTCCCGTCTCTCTGTATATAGGGTCCCTAGGAACTTCTAGCGACCCTTTACTGAGAGATACGACAAGGTGTTCATACTTTTTGATTGGTGGAAAGCTCCCTTTGACCGCCCGAGGCGATTTCGCGCATCGCTACCATAGACATAAGGCAGGGAGATATTGTGACTTTCAAAAATGCTTATAATTCATATTAATTAAATGTAATTAAAAAATTTTGAAGCAAATTTTCATGTTCCTAAATGTTTTTCCTATTAATAGAAATAAAAATTTTCATTGATTTTCGTCAATTCTTTTCTAAATAAGTACTTTTCTTAAAACAGTTTCGTATTTGGCGATAACTTCAATAATTACACAGCCAACCTCTTTCGGAAAAAATCGCACTTTTAACGTGCGGCGTTCGTTTTTTTCCCTCTTCTTTTTAGAACAATTTTGAAAATAAATTATGCAAGCTAACATTAACTAATATACACTTATTATTATTTTATTTATTTATCTATTTATTTTTGTTTTACCTGATCTTATTAAAAATTATTTTGATTAATATAACAAACATTTAGATATAAATACAATTAATAGAGTAAAGCATATTTTTGGAAATTTTAGTGTTAAAAAATACATAACTAATAAATAAAAAAGCCTTTTAATTATTTAGTTTTTTTTTTTTTTTTAATTTCTTCAGGAGTATATAAATAAAGGCTAGTAACATTCATTTAATGCATAAAGCTTAAACTCAATAGGTGCCTTATATTTTTCTTATATTTATTTAAAAATACGGAATATGAGGGGGAAAAGAATAAGGTTAAAAGTATTAAAATGCTTATTGTTCTCTTATTTATTAATTTAAAAACATAATTTTTTTTTTAATTTGTTTATCTATTTTATTTTATTTATTTATTTTTTATGGAGAAATCAAGGCATTAATAGAAGTAAATACCTCTATGGCGGCCAAGTGGAACTGCGGTCAAAGTTGGTAGATGGGAAGTGCCGGGTTCGATCAAAAAACGCGTTCATCGATCTAGCCGTTCGGAGTTTTCCGTAGTTCTCTCTAAAACTCGCGTAAATACGAACTAGATTCACTTAGACCCCCCTCCACGGAGGGGCCTGTAGGTCTAGCCCCCCCTCCCCCCTGTAGGCCTAGGCCCCTAGAGTAGTCAATCAGTCTTAAGCCATACAACCAATCAACCATTCTTTATGAGATCAACATATGTTAGAATTTTATGTTGTAAAATTATAAGTGCTAATTTCTTTATTTTCTTTATTTGTTTATTAATTAATTAATTAATTAATTTATTTTTTAGTGTCATATTTCTTTTTATCACATACGTTATTTTCTCTCTCTCTCTCTCTCTCTCTCTCTCTCTTTTTTATCATACTTTATTCAAAGGTACAAAATACGAAAAAAAAAATGTATTTATATATATATATATTTGTATTACATTTGAAGAAAAAATAAACTTTTGACATGAACAATAAGGATGTATAAAACTTTTAAAGTTAATAAATATTTTTAGAAATATTAATATTATCAATGATTATGCATTTAACTATAAAATATTGGTATGTTTTTAAGCATTAAACTAATTCAATTTTCCTAAACTGAATTATTTTAAGAAAAACATGTTGGTGTTAATGTGCCAGTTGCCTACAAAAGAAAGGCCGAGGTATGGGTTGAATAACTTAAGTAAGGGGTGGTCTTTATAAGGTGTTCTAGCCCATATTTACGCTTGTTTCGGAGAAAACTGCAGGTAATTTCGAAAAGTTAGCCCGATGAGCGCTACCTGGTATCGAACCTGATATCTCCCCCCTACCAGCTTTGAGAGCAAAGTTAATTTTACAGTCTCAAAAGCATTTGACCCCCTGAAAAACCTTTTATAAACCAACTAAAACAATTTTTAAACATTTAATGTGCTGAGAATGTATATATTTGTAAGTTATTGCAATAAATAAAATTAATCATAAAGCTAAACGGTCATCTCTCAAATGAATATATCAAATCAAGTTAACTGTTAAATCATCAAATTTTTACAAATTAATCTTAATATCGATGAACTTTCTTCCCAGTAACTACAAGGACAAATTTGATAAAATAAATTATTTTTTAAATAAATAAAAATAATTTTATTATTATTATTATTTTTATTATTATCAGTTTGTATAAATATATATTTTTAGACTGCAGTTGCATAGTATATTATTAAAAACTAAAGAGTATTAAAATTCAGAATTTTTGATATGCAGTATGATAAGATGGTGTAAATTATTTCTATGAATATAGAAATGTAATCTAAATTTAAATAATAATTATAATAATAATAAAACGAATGTAACGTAAAGCATAATGTATCTTAGTTTGATTGCAAAGAAAAATTTTTTTGCTTTACTTTAGAGAATATCTTTAAAAACTTACACCGATAAATCACCAAAATGCGCGATCAGCGCCAAGCATTGTAAAAGGTTACTGTAGCAAGAGGGAATCTGGACAAGCGTTTGTCCACTGAGCATGCGTACTAAGTACCTGTCGTATCTCGTATTAGTTAATATTGTTGCGCCTGCGCACTCTGTAAAGTTCGCTCCGTTACGGAGCTCAGTTAGTTAGTAACTCCGCTCATGGGAGGCTGGCAGCTTTCTTTACTCCCAGTTTTTAAAGTTTAAATAAATGTAGTTGTGATGTTAAATCACCTCTAGTGTGTCAAGTTTTTTATTACAGTCCACTATTTAAGTATTCAGAATGTTCTTATATAGTTTTAATTCTCTGATCTAACATTTTTTGGTCCGTGCGACCACAGCGTAACCAGCACAGTTTCGTTTTCATAAAGAAAACAATAATGGCTTTAACAGCATTAAATAGAAAAAAAGGGAATATCAAATCCCAATTCACAAAGTTAATCAATATTCCTAATGACGAATTAACCACAAAAGGTGAAATAACTTCGAGAATATCAATTTTAGAAAAACTTCAAAATAGATTTGAAGATTTAAAAGTGGAGTACTATCAAGTGGCAAAGGATGATGAGTTTCCTACAATAGAAGAAGAGTTAAGTGAGCTAGATTCTCAATTTCAAGAATTAGAGGTAAGATTCAATACCTTACTAATTAACTGTAGTGAAAATGTGAGTAATATAAACTCAAATAATAGCTCGTTAGGAGCTGAAAGAAACATGGTTCCAAATCATAGTATGCATTTACCCCAAATACCGTTACCTGTATTTTCAGGAAAATTTGAAGAATGGAACATTTTTAAAACGCAGTTTCTAAATTTAATGAATGATAATCCTTTATTAACTGTAAATCAAAAACTCTTTTATTTACGCGCTGCGTTGAAAGGCGAAGCAAAAACAGTAGAAACCAGTGATGATACTTACGATTCTCTGTTAAAAACATTAGAACAACGGTTTGAAAATAAAAGAGCTATAATAGATGCTCATATCAAAACAATTATTAATTATGAAAAAATAACTCATGAATCTGGTAAAGAATTACGAAAATTATTGGATTGTATTTTAAAGAATTTAAGAGCGTTAAAAGTATTGAAATATGAACGCGATAATCTTTCTAATATTATGTTATTAAACATTGTTTTGCAAAAGTTGGATAGGGAAACTCGCAAAAATTACGAACTTACATTAAAGAACAACGACGTTCCTGACTTTGATCAGTTTCTAGAATTCCTAGAAAAACATTGTTCAGTTTTAGACAGTGTAAATCGAAATTTACCGCTTAAGTCCTCAAAATATACTACTGATAAGTCTGGTTATCCCAGAAGTTTAGTTGTAAAAACCCAAGGAAATAATTCTAACTTGTGTATATTATGTAAAAATAATTCTCACACGCTATATAAATGCGATATATTTTTGAATTTCACAACAGAAAAACGATATGAATTTATTCGAAAAAATAATCTTTGCTTAAATTGCTTCGGATTCCACAAAATAGCAAAATGTAATTCTAAGTATGTATGCAGTAAATGTGGCTCCAGACATCATTCATTACTTCATAAAGACAAAGATTTATTACTTCCGTTATCAAAAGAGAGTGCAACCCCCCCCCCCCCCCAACAAACTGTGATATTAATAGCGATCGTCTGCTAGATGCAGCAGGTGGATCGACTGAAAGCAATCAGTCGGCGCCGATTACATGTTTTGTTTCTGAAAATAAAAGAGTTATATTAGCGACGGCCACAGTTTTTGTGTTAGATGAATACGGGTTTTATCACCCAGCTACTGCAATTCTTGATAGCGCTTCACAGTCTAATATTGCAACAGCAAAATTTGTAAATAAGTTAGGACTGAAAAAAGAAAAAATAAACATTCCTCTTTCGGCGTTGTCAGGAATTCCGATAAATATAAAAACAAAAACACAAGCACTGATAACAAATGAGAATAATTCGTTTTCAGCTAATCTGGAATTTTTGATTGTTCCAAAAATTATTGATGCGTTACCAATAAACTATTCTAATACATTAAAATTAAATATTCCAAAGGGAATAAAACTGGCCGATCAAACACTTTTCAAAAATAACAACAATGTTGATTTACTGATTGGGGCCGAAATATTTTTTGAATTAATGTTAACCAATAAAATCAAAATTCCTGAAACGGGTGCAATTTTACAGGATACTGTGTTTGGATATGTGCTTAGTGGAGCTGTTCAAGGCACTCCACATCCATTGTATTGTGCCATTATTTCCCAGTCAGATAACTCCAATTTAGAAAATATTATGAAAAGATTTTGGGAGATTGAAAATATACTAGATTCACCAGTTTGAGAAATAAGGAAGAGATAGAGTGTGAAAAGCAGTTCGTGAAAACATATCGCAGAGATGATAACGGGAAGTACATAGTGAACTTACCAATGAAAAATAATTCTGAATTGGGAGATTCTTTCCATTCGTCCAAACAAAAGTTAAATAATTTATACAGACAATTAAATAGAAATCCCAACATTTCTGAATTGTATGTAAATTTTTTGCATGAATATGAACAGTTAGGCCACATGCGAGAATTAAATGATAATGAAATAAACACTGTTAAATATTTTCTTCCACATCACGCTGTGCTTAAACCTGATAGCAGTACTACAAAATTAAGGGTTGTATTCAACGCCAGTTCACCCACTACCAATAGGTTATCATTAAATGATTGTTTATTAAATGGAGGTGTAGTACAAGAAGATTTGTGTGCCATTTTATTACGTTTTCGTACGCACAAAATAGTTTTTCACTGCGGATGTTAAAAAAATGTATAGACAGATATGGGTTAATCCTGAACAATGTAATTGGCAATGTATTCTTTGGAATAAAACCCCTAAGGAAAAGCCTAAAATTTATAAATTATTAACTGTAACATACGGCACAAAATGTGCTCCTTACTTGGCCACTCGTGTACTAAAACAAATCGCTAGTGATGAAGGGGGCTAATTATCCGTTAGCTTCTGCCGCCACACTTAAGGATTTTTACGTTGACGACATTCTAACGGGAACTGATGAAGTGTCGTCTGCTCTGGAACTCCAGAAACAGTTGGTGTTAATGTTAACGGCTGGTGGACTAGAGTTGCATAAATGGGTTTCAAATGCCAGAGAATTATTAGAACAAGTCCCTTACAGTGAGCAAGATTATCACTTCGAAAAAAATGATAAAACTTCGGTGAAAACACTAGGGCTAAAATGGAATCCCAAAGATGATAATTTCAGTTTCACGGTATCATCAGATTATTGCAATACAATCACCAACGGTTACATCCAGGCTGAAACATTGTGATCACAAATAGGTAAACAATCACAAATCTGGCTGTGTTTCAATCCAAACGCAACATTTGTTTACAAAACTGATCGCAAAGTTGTGAGCGATGAGGGGAAAATTTGCGACTGCCTCGGAGCTCTCACAAGTCGATCGCAGGTCTGCTATCGTCTGTAAAAACATGGCCGCTGGTGACTGTGTTAGAAATTAATAATGATTTTCATTCAATGAATTAACATGGCGAAGCTTTTCTTTGCACGAAAATGATACTTTCTCGGTATCTGATGGTTTTATTTGTTCACGTAAGTAAGAATAGATATTAAAAATATTAATATGGATCATGCTGAAAATTATAGTTGTAACATTTGTGTATTTCCTAAATGTTAGGCTTATTTAATGTAGATCAAACGTGATATATCATGTTGGTGTAATTGTTTATTCATTTTTTAAAATGACATAATATATTGTATTATTTTACAAGATGACTACAATATTCAGTAAAACTTTACAATTTGTTGTGATACAGATATACATAAATATACTTCTAAATGTAAATAAAGGCTACAACATTCGTTTGTAAAGCCCGATTTGTCAATTATTTTTATAGTTATCTATACTATTGACAGCAATATTTGGTAAAACTTTAGAATTCGGTGCGGTAAACCATAAAAGTTCTTTTTATTGTAAATAACAGCTACTGCATTTGATTATAAAAGCCTGATTAGTCAATTATTTATTTTATTATGTGTAAAACTCTATGTAGATGAAAATATACAACTTATTATTAGTGTTGAAAATGAGTTTTAAAGAATAAAAATATTTTACTCTCAAATAACTATACATATGTGGAATTTATATCTGCAGCTGGTTCATTACATTTAAATTCAGTATTTAACTGTTTGTAATCTTTAAATGAAAACTTCATGTTTAAACACTATAAATTACAAAATTTTGTCCATTAAAAATGGAGGGGGGAGATATGCTGCTGCCCCTCCCATTACTTTGTTTATGGTTACAAGATTACACAATACTCCCCCCCCCCCCCTTCAATACATTTTCTTCTCTATATTTTTATATTTCCTTCTTCACTGTGTTTGAATTCTCTGCTGCTGGATCTAATTTTTCCCAATTGCTTATTACTTTGTTACTGAATTTTTTTCTTCATATACATTCATTTTAGCTAAATGACTAAATAACTTGATACAGTCGATTGAATACAACACACAAGCATTAACCAATTACTTAGCCTTGAATTAAAGCATTGTAGCCTGAAAGAGAAACATTAATAATATTTTTAATAGCAAAATTTTGAATTCAAAGCTTACTAACAGCTGATATTGAATTTAAATATAATGAAATAGCTGCAGCTATTAATTATATATATGCATAATTATTTGATAAAAATACTTTTATTTTTCAAAACACAATTACAGCATTAATAGTAAAAGAATGTGGCTTGTATTTTTTCAGCTATATAGAATATCATAAGTAATAAAAATAAATAAATAACTGACTAATCAGACAGTTACAATTAAATGTGATAGCGGTTATTTACAGTATGAATATTTAAGCAAATATTACCACACAAGATTGTTTAACCGAATATTGTAGTTATCTCATTATTATACAATATATTACGCTATTTTAAGTAATAAATAAGCAATTGCACAAACGTGATACATCATGTTTGATGTACATTAAATAAGCCTAAAATTTATGAACTATATAAATGTTACATTTATAATTTTCTGCATACTAATCCATTTACAAAAAAGCGAACATACAAAACCATCATATCCATATTTTTATACTTGACATATATCATCAATGAAAGCTTTTAGTATTTTTTCCAAGAAATGATAAACCTTGTTGCACCATGGAACTGTGATTAAAAAAATATAAAAAAATTGAATAAACACCATAAAATGTAATAATTCACAACAGTTGTTTTGGGTCGAAAGAAAACACTACCTTTTGTCGGGCGAACAAAGTAGGCAAGAGTGCTGCAAACAAACACTCATGCCTACTTTATTCGCCTGACAAAGGGTCATGTTTTCTTTAACTTTTTTTTTTTTTTTTTTTTTTTACCTTCAGAAAATTTATAAGCATACTACTACTTGTTTTCACAAAATATTCTAACATTTCATTCAACTGAAAAATACACTTATATATATATATACACTGATGGAAAAAAAAATCCCAACACCAAGAAAAAATTATTGTACAGTAATGAAATTTCAGCAATACATTTGTCTAGGTAACATATTTAATTGATTAAAGTATCAAGATCACAGGTAAAGCCATTTCAAATGTGAAATGTTGGTACATTAATAACCGGTGTAACCGCCAGAATTTTGAATGCAAGCATGCAAACGTGCATGCATTGTGTCGTACAGGTGCCGGATATCAGTTTGTGGGATGGAGTTCCATGCCTGTTGCACTTGGGCGGTTAATGCTGGTTGTGGATGACGCTGGAGTTGTCGTGCAATGATGTCCCATACGTGCTCGATTGGACAAAGATCTGGTGATCTAGCAGGCCAAGGCAACATGTCGACACTCTGTAGAGCATGTTGGGTTACAACAGCGGTATGAGGGCGAGCGTTATCCTGTTGGAAAACACCCCTTGAATGCTGTTCATGAATGGCAGCACAACAGGTTGTATCACTAGACTGACGTACAAATTTGCAGGCAGGGTGCGTGGGATAACCACGAGAGTGCTCCTGCTATCATACAAAATTGCTCTCCAAACCACAACTCCAGGAGGAGGCCGTGTGTGTCTAGGCCGCAGACAGGTCGCTAGCAGGCGTTCACCTGGCCTCCTAAACAACACACGGCTATCACTGCGACCAAAGCAGAACCGGCTTTCATCAGAAAACACAACAGATCTCCACTCCGTCCTCCAATGAGCTCTAGCTTGACATCACTCACATCGCAAATGGCAGTGGTTTGGAGTCAGTGGAATGCACGCTACAGGGCGTCTGGCTCGGAGCTGTCCTTGAAGTAACCGATTTGTAACAGTTCGTTGTGTCACTGTGGTGCCAAATGCAGCTCGAATTTCAGCTGCAGATGCAGTACGATTAGCCACAGCCATACGCCGAATACGGCGGTTTTCCCTCTCAGTAGTGCCACGTGGCCGCCCGGAACCCGGTCTTCTTGAGGCAGTACCTTCCCTTGACCACTGCTGCCAACACTCATGCACAGTGGATACATTCCTGCCAAGTCTTTCTGCAATATCATGGAAAGAAAACCCACCTTCTTGTAGCCCTACTACACGACCTCGTTCAAACTCAGTGAGCTGTTGATAATGGCTTCTTCGTCTTCTGAGAGGCATGCTTGACTAACATTAACCCACTACGTCAAATCTCAACTGTAAATAACGATCACGAACCTTACTGCGCTTATTTAAAGCAAACCTCATTTGCATGTTCATTGAGTCGCTACTAGCGCCACACTTATGCGCGTAGTTCGAAATTTGAATCGACGTCATCTTTCAGATGTATAAACACGCCTACCATATTTCGTTTATCTAGCACAGCTCCTTCCTGGTGTTGGGATTTTTTTTCCATCAGTGTATATATATATATATATATATTTTTTTTTTCAACTCAAAAGTAAAATATTAATTTTTAAAAAAGTAATACTAATTGAACGGTTATAAATTTTCAGAACATGAATACATTATTAAAAAACGCATTAAACAATGAGTAATTGTAGAAACAAATTTCCCCATAGAAGAACGTGAGTTTGGCTTCTGGTTAGCAACTGACTTTGAATACCAACTCGGCATTTCCCACATAATGTCCGTTAGCATGTAAAGTTAAATTTTTATACTAACTATATGAAAACGACAGAGCTGATAATTTAACTTGGGCACTTAAACAGATATATGGGAAATGCCAAGTTGGTTATCAGCCAGGGTAGCTCATTGATATACAGTAAGTGGAGTACTCAATTTCAGTTCCCAGCTCTGGTCTTTTTCACGTAGTTTGTATACAAAATTCAATCTTGCACTCAAATTTCTCTAAATTTAATAAATCATGGTTCATGAATGGTTTAAGTAAAAATTACAGGGTCTATCAGAGTTGTGCCATGAATTAATCTTTATATATTTATACGTTAAATCTGCATTTGCAAACATAGTGATATTACCAACAGATATCATGTGGGAAATGCCAAGTTGATAATCAGCCAAGGTGGCTTAGTGGTGGAGCGTCTGCACTGTAAGTGGAGTGCTCGAGTTTGATTTCCAGCTCAGGCATTTTTCGCATAGTTCATACAAAACAATCAACCTTACACTCCAATTTCTCAAAATAAATATTCATAGCTCATGAATGATATTTCTAACAAGGAAACATTCAAAAGGTGTCGTCTTCAAAAAGTATGTGATTGTACTCTTCCTAAAACACCTGAAATTGAAAAAATTATCGGCTGAAATGAATTACAGCGACAACAAAAAATTATCAAAATTAAGAATATTTGGCGATTGATTTTGAGTACTTGGCAGAGAAACAAAACACGGTTCTGTTCTTACATAGCAATCTCGGTACTAGCGAACTGAATGCCTAACAGTGCTAAATCGCCAAATATGCTTAATTTTGATAATTTTTTGTGGTCACTGTAATTCATTTCAGCCGATAACTTTTTCACTTCCTGGTGTATTATAAAGAGTAGAATCACATATTTTTTTAAATATTTTTTGAAGGCGACACCTTTTGAATGTTTCCTTGTAAGTAAAAATTACATGGTTTATCAGATTTGTGCCACAATTAATTTTACAGTGAAGCATCAGCAGAAAACAGTTGTTGCCTGATTACTGATTTATAGATGTTCCAAAAATGTATTAAAATAGTCGACCAATCATAACATTAAAAAAAAAAATACTTTTTAAAAATGCATATGATCGAACCTCGTTAACATGAATCTCAAGAGGAAAATTTTTTTTTCATGTTTTCAGTAGTTCATGCTATCAGTAATCAATCTTCATTTTGACAGGGATTAAGGAAACAGTTCATGTTTTGTTAATGAGGTTTGACTGTATATACCTAATGCATGAAAAACGTAATTAATTAAAATAAGTTAAAATTTTACTTGCAAACAATCTCTTTTTACTTCCTTATACAATGTATAAGGAAGTAATCCCGATTTGCGAAATGGATTTTGTATCTCTCATAGCTCAAAAACGAATCATTATAGAATGTTGCAAATTTATAAGTGTCATTGTCATGATGTCCAACTGTAAACCTGCAAGTTTCGCTTTAGAGATATCAGCGACTTTACACCATTTTTCGTGCCATCTGTATGTGTGTATGTATCTCGCATAACTCAAAAACAGTTGGCTGGTTGGTTAGGTTTTGCATCGCACTAGTGCTGTGTAATGGGCAATTGGCGACGGTCTGGGACTCATCTCTAGAGGTGGTCCGGAGACATGCCATAACAGTTTTGATCATCCACGGAAGGGATGGCTCTCCCACTTTGGTGACCACCAGAGGTATAATTTTTTATGGGAACATGTAGGGCATTGCATTCATGACAGTTTACATGCACCAGCCACCATTAGTGTATACAACAGTCTTTGGCCGGCTTGAGTACCAAACCTGCAATCTTCCAATTACAAGCCTGGCACTTTACCGACTGGGCTACAGCGGCCCCCAAAAACAGTTGGACATAGAAGATTGAAAATTGGTGTACAAGTTTGTTATAACATCTAGTTGTGCACCTCCCTTTTTTTGGTCTTTCTGTGACTTTTCGTTTTGGAGATATTTACGAAAACTGTATTCATAATAACCAAATATACAAAGGTTTTAATTAATACATGACCCACCATCATAGAGATTTAAAAATAAGCTAATGATAGAGCCCATAATTGTATTATTATGAAAGTCGTTGGCAATTTTACATGTAGAAAGTAATTTGTAAAGACATAAGCAAGTTTTAGTCGACAAATGCATTTTATTTTAGGAATATTCAGCCCGTAAATAGAACATGTAATGATATTTTTATGAAAGTTGCCGACATGCAAAAACAGGTTCTAGAAGACGAATGCACTTTAATGAATATTGAGCACGTAGATAGAGCATGTAATGATATTGTTTTGAAAGTTGCCAACATTTTCAGTGAAGAAGGTAATTTTTAGTATGTAAGCAGGTTCTAGTCGACAAATACCCTTTATTTTGTTTTAGTCTTGTTTGTCATATAAAGAATTTTCGAAGAATTTAGTTTAGTGCTATAAACCAGTAGATCTTTCCAGAATTCTATTCTTATTGAAATTAGAACTTCCAAACTTTGGCAACCCTAAACTACAAATTTTCGCCAAATTTGATGCTAAGACCAAAATCAGTATTGGCTACAAACTTGGCAAGATGAGCGATCAAATTTGGCACAAATATTGTTTCAGGATAGCCTGAATTAGCAAATCCTTTCTCAATTTTAACTGAATTAATTGTTTCGGTAAAGTGTATCATTTTTCACCTCTAATTTTCGGCAAAGAGAACAAAAGTAGGTCATCTATACTCAAAGGATTTTTAATAAATTCTAAGCTATGAATTTGCTAAAAAACATTGTTATTAAAGGAACCTCACTCAGACCCACAACATTATTAAATGTCATTAACCCAAATACCTCCACATTACCCTATTTATACAAACAAAATTTATTGCTGTCTGCACCCAAGTGCTTCCATATCTTTACTATATAACTAATGATGTAATCATAGTGAAGGGAAATGGATATTTGTCTACAATAATGAATTATAGTAAAGTACCGTTCCATTTTGCCGGTGCAAGCGATAAAGGTCGCCAAAACTGATACTACCAACACCAAATGAAATATCCTTACTGGTAACTTTTTACCACCACATTTTCAAAACAAGTTGCAGTTATTTCTTATCAGTCACATCTTTTTCCTAATACATCAAAAATGGATGAGAAACCAAAATCAATAAAAATTTGGGATTTGCCCAAACAGAGGAAGAATCTGTCAGTTTATTTCAAGCAAGAGACAACTACTGCTTGTGATAAAAAGTTCTCAGAACTAACTTTTATTAAAAAATTTTTATATGTATACTATGTGCTTTCGACAGAAAAGTTTGCTTGGCGAGATTTGGAGCATGATTAACATTTTTGTGCCAGTGAAATGGAAAAGTACCGACAATAATAAACCTTTTTTTTTTTTTTTTTTTTAATTGAGCAATATATTACTTGTTTCTAGTCATTAAATAATATGAAAGAGCCTGACACAACTAAAACTCAAATTCTACAACCATTTTCATTAAAATCATTTCTGAATTAAAGAATTGTGGATATTAATATGAAACAAAATTAATATCTATATATATCTATATATATGCATCTGTGTGTGTGTGTAGAAAATTAATTTTACATCTATTAACATTATATAAAACATTACGAAAAAGATTTTTTTTTTTTTTTTTAATGCTCACATCTATAAGTACTAACTATAACATTTTTAAACTGCTGAATTTTATTAATGTGAATTTTTATTTTCAAAACATTATATACTTATACAGCTAGTTATTTACTTATTATTTTAATTATTCTAACCAATGAATGTTACTACAAATGAGGAAAATAGTTTATCGAAAATTAAATCAATCAGTTTACAAAAGCTTTGTATAAGCTTTTAATTGTTGAAAACCACCTACTAAACAATTAAAATAAAATCTAGTTTTCATATACTAGGCAAATATAACAATTTTAGAATTTTTTTAAAGTAAATGCTTAAAATATAGATTAAATGTTAGACTAGTTGATGCATATACATAAGTATACTTAAAGAGTTAAATTTAGGCTTCATTCCAAAAATTGTAAGAATGTACACTTGAAACTTATTGTAACCTATTTACTAAATAAAATTCAATACAGACAATAAATGAATGATAACATTTAACGTTTCTGAAACAAAAAATATAAAAGATACAAATACATTAATATTTTTAAACTAAGTTTAAAAAAGCTGCATGTAAACAATCTATTAAAAAAAAAAAAAAGTTCAACTATTTTTTTTAAAAAAACAAAAACTGCATTAAACTTCATATATAAGTGTGAATATCGTCTTATTTTGTATTTTATCTCCCTCTGATAATACACAGGGAGATACATTTTCAGAAAAATAATTACATTTAAACACTTCCGTATTTTTAATTACAGATACGCTAATAAATAAATATAAACAAAAACGCAAGCATATGCTAGGTCAGATGTTTCTCACTAGCCAATCATTACGGCTTATCGTTTAAAATAATCGATGTATTGGAAACCGGAAATCACAAACTTGCGATCAGCCGCTGTCATTTGTGAGCGACTGAAATTGTTCCGTTTGGAATGAAACTTTCTTGGCGATCACAAATTTCGGATTTGTGATCACTCGATTGCGAGCGAGCGAGCGTTGCAGCCTGGATGTAACTGCAAACGTGGTGTTCTGAAAGAGATCGCGAGACTCTTTGACCCATTGGGTCTAGTAGGACCAGTGATAGTACAGGCTAAAATTTTATTACAAAAATTATGGCTTTTGAAAATTGATTGGGATCAGGAACTTCCAACACAAGAGAAAAACAAATGGATAAAACTCCGAAATGCTCTAAACGAGCTTAAAGATATTACGATCCCACGTTTCGTGTTCTCAAACTCTAATTGTCATGAACTGCAGCTCCACGGCTTTTCGGACGCGTCACAAGAGGCATATGGCGCAGTGGTTTATTTACGTGTGATCACTAGTTCAAACGATGTACATGTGAGCTTACTGTGTAGTAAGTCCCGAGTTTCTCCTCTTAAAATATTGACTATACCTCGCCTAGAACTTTGTGCGGCTGAATTGTTATCTAAACTGATATCAAAGGTAACCACATCATTAAATATACAATTAAGCTCTGTATATCTATACAGCGATTCAACAATCGTTTTATCATGGATCAACTCATCACCCCACGTGCTCAAGGTTTTTGTGTCTAATCGAATATCTCGAATCCAGGAACTCACGAAGAATTTTTGTTGGAGGCATGTTAAATCAACCGAAAATCCAGCTGATCTTGTTTCACGAGGAAGCCCTCCTCATCAACTTTCTGAGTTCTGGTTCAATGGACCAGATTTTCTTCATCATGAGCCTATACAACTTTCGAATAATGACATTACGGATTCTAGTGATGACTGTTTAGCTGAAGTAAAACCAACGCAACTGTCGTTGGTCACAGTGAAAGAAACATTTTAGTCAATCTTCTTTCCATTACTAATGATTTTTGTAAATTAATTCGTATTTTGAGTTTCATTTTTAGGTTTTTTAACAATGCCAAGAGTCTATCTTCGAAGACACGCGGACCTATCACTCTTCAGGAACTAGGTAAAAGTAAGTTAATTTTAGCTAGATTAGTTCAAGAAGAAGAATTTAAAGAAGACGTTCAAAATTTGAAAAAAGGAATTCCTGCAACAGGTAAAATTCGAAATTTAAATCCATTTTTAGATGAATTCAATATAATTAGAGTGGGAGGTCGATTGAGTAATTCTAGTGTTAGTCATAATCGAAAATTTCCTATTGTACTGCCTGCGAAACATAAATTTACGGAAATGATACTTGTACACTTTCATAAAAAGTACTTACATATTGGTCCTCAGAATTTACTTTATTCTGTTCGTGGGGAGTTTTGGCCCTTAAGAGGGAGATCAAATTGCCGTAAAATTGTGCATAATTGTGTAATTTGTTTTAGGGCAAAACCTGTAACAGCTGAACAAATCATGGGCAATCTGTCCAAGGAAAGGGTTAATTTTAATTTCCCGTTTAATTGTACAGGGGTGGATTTCTGCGGCCCATTTTTTATAAAATATCGGGGTCAGCGAAAGGGAATTTTTCATAAGGTCTATGATTGCATTTTTGTTTGTATGGTCACAAAGGCTGTTCATTTAGAGCTTGTTTGTGATCTTACTTCTGAAGCATTCATCGCCACCCTCAAACGGTTTTTCGCTAGACGAGGAAAATCACAAAAATTGTTTAGTGATAATGCAAGGAATTTCTTGGGTGCAAATTTGGAATTACGCCGCTTGCATAATTTGCTCAATAAACCTGATAGTGAACTCACAAATTTTCTCTCTTCTGAATCCATTGAATGGAATTTTCTCCCACCTAGAGCACCCAACTTTGGTGGCCTGTGGGAGGCTGCGGTCAAGTCTTTTAAATATCACTTTAAACGTGTTGCAGGCAACTATAAATTAACTTACGAACAGTTGTTAACCATAATTTGTCAAATAGAAAGTATTTTAAATTCCCACCCATTGACTCCTTTATCGGAGGATACTGATGACTTGCAGGTGTTAACTCCTGCACACTTTCTAGTTGGTCGACCTCTCACGGCGATCCCAGAACCTAGTATGACCCACATTTTCGATAACAGATTAACTCTTTGGCAAAAAACTACAAAACTATCACAGCGTATTTGGAAGGGTTGGCAAAATAATTATTTGAGTACTCTCCAGCAGAGACACAAATGGATGATAGCAAAAAATAATATAAAAATCGGTGATATGGTTGTTATTAAGGAAGATAATCTTCCTATAGGAAAATGGATTCTTGGCAGAATAGTTAATGTATTTTATGGAGGGGATTCGAAAGTCCGTGTCCTTAATGTCAAGACTAAACACGGAACCTTTAAAAGATCCATTGGCAAAATAGCAGTATTGCCAATTGAGAATTAACTGTACATTGTTGAGTTATTATAGTGTTTTTCTATTTTCTTGCTTTATTTTCTTATAAGGGATAAATGTTAATACAAACTAAATCATCAAAATATTAACTTCATTTTACTGTTTATATTCTATTGAAAAAAAATGACAATTTATAATATGGACATTTGTTTTATTCTTATTTAGATATGAAAAAATGGTATATTGTAAAATATATATTAAATAAGTATATACATAAAAAAAAAAAAAAAAAAAAAAACTATTAAAAATTGAGAAAGAAATAATACTGAATTTTCTTAATATTGCTATATAAGTTTTCCTTTGGTTTTATTTACTTACCTTGCATATATAGATTGTTTCATGTATAAGTTAAAATTGTGTTAATTATTGTTTTTTATTTTCAATGTGATTAATCTATAATTCAGTTTGTATTTCCAACATATGTTTCTATGGTTATGTCTCATGTGTAATTTTGTGTAACTTTTTGAAATTTGCATTTCAACGCCGGGCGGTATGTTGCGCCTGCGCACTCTGTAAAGTTCGCTCCTTCGTTACGGAGCTCAGTTAGTTAGTAACTCCGCTCATGGGAGGCTGGCAGCTTTCTTTACTCCCAGTTTTTAAAGTTTAAATAAATGTAGTTGTGATGTTAAATCACCTCTAGTGTGTCAAGTTTTTTATTACAGTCCACTATTTAAGTATTCAGAATGTTCTTATATAGTTTTAATTCTCTGATCTAACAAATATTTTTACAAATCATTATTAATAAAATTTTTATTTTTAATATTTAACTAAGCCATTATTATTAATAATGCGTAATTGAAATAAATAAAATATGTATTTTTAGCTTGTAAAAATATTACGTAAATATTTTTATAAAACAATAAAAAATAATTTCTGTTCTTCTGCCGTAGTTTTACATTTATTCATGAATTACTTTACAAAAACTAAGATTGCCATATTTTTGTTAAAAATTTTCTAACTTTTTATATATAGAATGTATGCCCTCAAAAAAAAAAAAAAAAAAAAAAAAAAAAAAAAAGGTAGAATTACTTTCACTAAGGTAGAATTGCTTTCACAATCAGCGTATTTTGTTTAATATTGAAATATACAACAAAAAATTCCTCTGTTTTCCGATAGGAATTGAAAAAGTAGCCATGTCGAAGGTTAAAACAAAATTCGTTTTTCTTCAAAATCTTTTTCTCTAAGACGAAAAAAATTACATATTTATATTCTGCATTACTTTCTGCACAAATTTAGCACAATTTCCTTTCATTTGTATTGTATAGTAAAGCGTCAATCGCTAAGAAAAAAGCATTATGTTGTACGGGGATCGCTCCGAATTGGCACTAAGATGGCCGACTTTCGGTCAATGTCCAGTCTCTCTGTATATAGGGTCCCTAGGAACTTCTAGGGACCCTCGATAGAGAGAGACTGGACATTGGCGCGCCGGCTCTTTGACGAAATTCTCCATTTTAGTGCCAGTTGCTCCATTGCTTACCATTACGCTGAGAAGAAATTTTGATTATTTTACGTCAAAATTGAAAAAGAACTTATTTATTACATTTTTACTTTGTTGGGAGATAAATTGCTTTAATTTTGGAATACTTTTAAAAGATACAAATGCATAATTATTTATTTTATATCATGTTTTAAATACTTTGAATTCTCTTATTGCATGCTGTTTTACATATTTATTTCGTAACATATGAAATAATTACATTATTTATTCGCTAGCTATTAGTTTTTAAGTTCTGTTGTGCAATATATTTAATATGTAAGATGTTAATGTATTTATTTTTTTTTTATATATATTTTGAAATATATATTTAAAATAACTATATAAAAATATATTTTTTGATTTTTTGCTAGTACGCAAAATGTATCAGATTTCTTAAAATAAATTAATAAAAATAAATAAAATAAGGTGTATATTATTTGCTAACATATAAAATATAAATTTCTTTTTAATAACAATTGCCATAATAAATTTTATAAATAATATTTAAATAAGTAATTCTTTTTATTTACATAATATTTAAAAAAACTTTAAAAAAAAATCAATGTAATAAGCAAATGTAAATAAAATAAATAAAAACATTTTTTAATTTCTAAAGATATTAGCTATTATTTTTACAAATTATTATTAATAAAATTTTTATTTTTAATATTTAAGTAAGTCATTATTATTAATAATGCGTAATTGAAATAAATAAAATATGTATTTTTACCTTGTAAAAATATTACGTAAATATTTTTATAAAATAATTTCTGTTCTGCCGTAGTTTTACATTTATTCATAAATTACTTGACAAAAACTAAGATTACCATATTTTTGTTAAAAATTTTCTTTTTATGTATAGAATGTATGTCCTCAGAAAAAATAAGGTAGAATTACTTTCACTAAGGTAGAATTGCTTTCACAATCAACGTATTTTGCTTAATATAGAAATATACAACAAAAAATTCCTCTGTTTTCCGATAGGAATTGAAAATGTAACCATGTCGAAGGTTAAAACAAAATTCGTTTTTCTGCAAATTCTTTTCTCTAACACGAAAAAAAATTGCATATTTATATTCTTAATTACTTTCTGCACAAATTTAGCGCAATTTCCTTTCATTTATGTTGTATATTAAAGCGTCAATCGCGAAGAAAAATCATTATGTTCTGCGGGGATCGCTCCGAATTGGCACTAAGATGGCCGACTTTCGGTCAATGTCCAGTCTCTCTATATATAGGGTCCCTAGGAACTTCTAGCCTGTGACGCCATCTGTTTTTCTGAAAGAAAACCAGATTTGGAAATGAAGCTTCTTGCGCATGCCCAATCAGACAGAAATGAATGATTCAAAAGACGTGAATGATTCTAGACATGATTTATTTTCATTTTTTTTTTTTTTTAAATCCACCAAAGGTATGAACTGGTCGGCTTGTGCAAGGAATCTTGGAGGTGGTAGCGTGGCGGTAGGGCGTTTCCTCTAGCTGCTGTGTGGTTTTGTTAATTTCGGTTCGTTTCTCTTCTGTGGTATTCTTAAACGGTTTGTGTTTCTATCTCTCTTATCTTTTGAAAGCAAGGTAAGCGCTGTTTTGTTTTATTGCTTTCTGGCTATTCAATTAAGTTATTTTGTATTGGTTTGTTTATGATGAGTTTGTCGTAACTCTGGTGGTATGGCCCACTCTTGGTTTAACGTTGTGGAGTCCTCGGAAGTGTCAAATATTGTAACGAATAATGTGGAAATGTCTATTGCAGATGGCGAGAGCCATTCTATTGAGAATATTAATCAGAATTTTTTGCGCTCGTCTGCTCCTATTAGTGATATGTTGTTAAAGGCTGGTAATAATGGTGGTACAAATTACAATATTTTTATAAACAGTACAGAGTCTGGATGTATTCCTAAACGAGATCCGCGCTCAACTCAGGCGGAAATAAAATTGAAAATTAAGTCATATGGGAAAATTGTGAACATACGTCACACAAGAGCGGGAAGCCTAATTATTAGCACCTCTGATGTTGGTTGTGCCCAGGAGATTTGTAATTTGTCCAATTTCGCAGGGGTGACTGTTTCTTCTCGGGTAATATGGGAGAACATCACCAACCGGTTTTTAATTTTCAACATTCCTGTAAACATTTCTTTGAGCGAGCTTGCTCAAGAAATAGAAAATAGCAATCCGTTGCACATTTTGGAATTACGTAGGTTTGTGAAAAGAGGATGTACTCGTGAATCTTCTCCTGTTCTCATTACCACTCTCGGGACAGCCCTCCCATCAGAAATTAGACTGTGGTTCTCCATCCAACCCATACGCCAGTTCATAGATAGACCCCGGCAATGTGTAAAATGTCATAAATTCAACCATACTTCTGCCAAGTGTAAATTAGCCCAAATATGTGCGACTTGTGGTACTTCACATGAGGGGCCTTGTACGGGCTCTTTATCCTGCGTTAACTGCGCGGGCGAGCATCGTGCTGATTACAACCAGTGTCCAGCCCGACTTAAGGAAATTGAGCTTCTGAACTTTAAATGCAAAAACTTTTTATCCTTCATAGAAGCTCGCAGAACATTTGTAAAAAAAACTCCAAAAGAGTCATCATACGCTACTGTTACAGGTAGCGCAAAAAACGTCGACGTAACAACTATCCAAAACTATATAGAGAATCGCACGAATGCTATGGTGAAAGTGCTAAATGAAATTATTAGAAAAAACTCGGACTCTCTGTCTAATGCTATCTCTGCCTTAAGCGATTTAATCAAAAGCTTCCAAGAATCCATTGGGGACCTTTCGCCTGATAAGCGTAAACGCCGGAGTTCTCCGGCGACTTCCAAGGGATAATGTTTTCGCTGTTCCTGTACCATGTTTTTATTCTTCTGTTGAGCTGCAGGGTGTAGCCTGTCAGACCTTTTGGTTTGTCTGGTCTTTTCTTGTTTGTATTTCTTTTATGGGTTCCCTCAAGTTACTTCAATGGAATTGTAGAGGCATCTTAAACAAGCTAGACTTGCTGGTCCACACCCTATCTCCATCCTTTGATATCTTGGTGCTTCAAGAGACTTTCCTTCGTCCTGAGAAGTCCCTCTTTATTCCTGGCAAGGTCGTGTATCGCTTGGACAGGCCTTCCCGTTCTGGCGGGGGCCTCCTAATTGCGGTTAATCAATCTCTTTCCTCGTCCCTTGGTCCAACTCATTTGTCCTCCTTGGAGAATGAGATTATGTGCGTTCGAATCTTTACGGGTTCTGGTTCTTTGAACATTACTAATGTCTACTCGCGCTCTGGTTCAGTCACTGAGGATCTCCGGTCCTTCTGTCTTGGTCTTATTGGTCCCTCCCTCATCTTGGGAGATTTCAACCTCCATCACCCCTTCTGGGGTGCTTCCCATGCTTCTCGTTACAGTGAGGCTTTTGTGGAGTGGCTTGCTGACAGTTCCTTTTGCCTGATCAATTCTTCACGCCCTACCCATATGTCTCCCAATGGTTCTCTTTCACTGTTAGATCTCTCCCTGTGTTCGGCTGAAATCCTTCCTCAGATCTCTTTTCAGGTTTTGGATGATCCTGTCGGCAGTGACCATTTTCCTGTGTCTCTTGTTGTTGAGTCGGCTCCTGTCCCTCAGCCCGTCTGTGTACGGTATTTTTGGTCTCGTATCTGCCAGGAAGTTGACGCTTCTTTGCTGTCTGTTCCCTCTGTTTGCTATGAGTCTTTTTCGGATTCCGTCCAGCGGGCGATGGCTAGAAACTCCCGGGTTGTACATTCTCGTCAGAAAGCTTTTCCTACTTGGTGGTCCCTTCGTTGTAAGGCCCTTCTCTCCCAGAAGAAGTTTTTCCTCAAGAAAGCTACTCAGCTGGCCTCTGTTGACTTTTGGATCAAATACAAAAAGTCCTCCGCTTTACTTCGTCAGGCCATCAAGGACGCCAAAAGGCGCTTCTGGGACTCTGCTTGCAGGCATGCTAGTGACCCCCGTTTACTGTTCAAGGTGTTCCATAAATTAAAAAATCGTCCTTCGTCCTCTCCTGATTCTAACTTTTGCCTTTCGCACAACGGTTCCCTTGTGTCTGACGCGGGCGATCAATCTGAGATCTTCGCGGAGTTTTATTGCGGTGGGGTTGACCTTCCTCCTCTTCCTCTTACTTATGGGACTGATCATGATGAGAGTCTCAACAAACCATTCTCCATGTCCGAACTGACTTCTGCTATTCAACGTACAAGATCTACCTCTCCTGGTGAGGACAGGATTCCTGCCTGTTTCTTCAAGAATCTTGGTTCCCACTCTCTTGAGCTATAACTAAAAATTTATAATGAATCTCTTCTTACGGGGATTATCCCACCTGATTGGACCTCTGCTCTGATTCTGCCCATTGCAAAACCTGACAAGCCTAAGTGCTCGGCCTCTTCCTACCGTCCTATTGCTCTCACCCTTGTTATTTGCAAGATTTGTGAGCGTATGATTGCCCAGCGAATAAATACCTTTCTTCTCAAAAATAAGTCTCTTGATTACAGACATTTGGGTTTTACTCCCTTTCGGGACAGCCAAACGGCTGTCATGATGCTGCACCAGGATATTGTGAGGGCAAAAAGAAACAAAAAGTTTATTCTTGGCATCTCCTTAGACCTGCAGTCTGCGTATGATTCCATTTATATTGATGGCCTTATCCAGAAGTGCGCCCAAGTCGGTATCACGGGCAATGTGCTCCGTTGGATCCATAAATTTTTGTCAAACCGTTATATTAAAGTTGCTTGGAGGGGCGTGGTTTCGTCTCCTCATCCTTCTCGGCGCGGGGTTCCGCAAGGTGCGGTCCTCAGCCCTATTTTGTTCACAATCTTTCTATCTGACTTCTTTGAAGTCTTGAATTTTAATACCAGGTGTTTAGTTTATGCCGATGATATTTTCATTTATTGCTTTGGTGACTCCTTGAGCTATTGCCACGAGAAGCTACAGGCTGTCCTACAGAATATTTCCCGGTGGTGTTCTTACTGGAAACTTTCCATTCGGCCGGATAAATGCCATGCGATTAATTTTTCTCGCAGAAATGGCGCTTGTGATTTTAATTTTAGCATTAACGGCGGCCTCATCAATTGGTCGGATGATGTGAAATTTCTAGGATTTTTCTTTTCTCGTCGGGGTGGTTTTAAGAAGCACGTTGACTACCTGCGTGTAAAAGCTTTTAAAAGAATTAACTTTCTCAAGGCCCTCTCTCAAAAGAGTTATGGTGCTAGGTCACATCACTTAGTTACGCTCTTCACGTCCTCTATCGGGAGCTTAGTCGATTATGGTGCTGCTACTCTGTCTTCGGCGGGTGCCTCTCTAATCAAGAGGCTTGAAGTCTTCCAGAATTGTGGCCTTCGAGCTGCTCTCGGTCTTCCCTCTTGGGTTCCCATAGCCCTCCTTCACAAACATGCTGATGTCCTATCTATAGGTTACAGAATTCGTTTGCAATCATTCAGATTCTGGATCCGTCAGCTCTGTCTGGGTACCTGGTCCCCTCTTTGGAGTTTTCTGAATGAAGCTGATGACTATGACAAAGAACTACAGCTCGACTTTTTACCGTATGGCATAGATGGGCTTGATGATATTAGTTCCTGCTTGGAGAGTTTAGTAATTTTCCAGTTTCCTCAACCCATGGCTCATGGGAAAGTTTTCTTTTATCTTTCTGACCTTCCTTTCCAGAACACAACTTTGAATGATATTATCATCCAGTCCTTTTTCTCGGCCTTTATCTCAGAGTTCTCGTCGAGTCACGATATCTTTGCTACCGATGCGACCAAAACTCATACCTTAACGGCTATTGCCGGCTGCTCCTCTGATTCTCAATTCAAGTATAGGATTTCTCATATAAATTCAATCTTCACCGCTGAAGCCCTTGCCATCGGTACAGCGATTGATGAACTGGCTTCCTCAAGCTCTTCCTTCATAATCCTTACGGATAGCCTATCGGTCCTATCTGCTCTTCAATCAATCTCCATCAAATCTCCCCGAGTCATACTTTGGCTCCACAATAAAATTTGCCGTGCCTCATCTTTTGCTTGTAGTATTCGGCTGGTATGGGTCCCTGGTCACAGAGGTATCTCTCTTAATGAAAAAGCCGACAGAATCGCAAAGAATACTGGTCCCTCGGACGTTCTCTTGGATTGGATTTCTCCTGAGGACCTTATCAATTACGCTACCAGTTGTTTCAAAGAATCGATTTCTTATACTTATCGTCAGAGTAAATATGCGCTCTCTCATGGTGACATTCCTCCGGTCAATACGACCAGTTCCTGGTCTTCCAACAGAAGGGACGATGTGCTGATCTCCAGGCTTCTTTGCAAGATGATCGTTACCCCAGCTCTTTTGCATCGCTTCCACCTTATTGACAATGGCATTTGTGATCGCTGTCACATAATGGACTCTATTGAACATATTCTTTTATCTTGTAGTCGCTACCAGCAGATTCGCATTCAGTATTTCGGTGCGCTGCTAAATAGTGATAATTTTAGGTCCTTTCCTGTTTTCCTGCAAAAATTCTGCTCATTAAGTAACTTTCGTCATTGCACTCTTGGGTTCTTGCATTCTATTAATCGTTTTTAAAAAATGTGCAAGTAAGCTATAGATCGTTGTGGCTTGTCCTCTCGTCGTTCTGCGATAGGCCATGGATCAGTTGAGACAACAGCCCCAGCAGCTATAGGTCTCAAAGAAAACCCCCCAACAACAACAACAACAAATCCACCAAATCCGCTATGCTAATATAATAAATACTAAAGCGTGTAATACCGATAGATATAAAATAGTATTGTTATTGATTATTATTATTGTATACTAATACCATCGTTCCATGCTTCAAATCTGTCAATCCGTGTTTTCAAATAAAAAATCAAAATTGATTTATTTGATATTTTGTTGGAGGATTAATATAAAATATGATCACTGAGTTCAAAACCTCATAGTCTACGAAATATTTTAAACAAAGAATTTTATTTTAAAGCACACCACTTCTTTCTAAAAGAAATTATTGTTGTTTTCTCTCTTCAATATTTGTTTGTTTCATCAGGTGAGATTTTTTAAATCAGTTTATCAATCTTTTTAACTAAAACTTTTGATTAATTTACATTTTATTATTTTTTGAATTAATGCTGTTATTTATTAAGTCTTTTAAAATTTGTTGATTATGTTATATATAAAGACTTATATTTAATGTTGTCGCATATTTATCATTTCTGTTGACTGTGTATTTACAGACACAGTCAGTCACAGGAATAATACCAATCACAGTATCAGAAAGTTATTATTGTTTAATAAAGTTAAACATTGCTACTTTTGTTGTTATTGTTGTTGTTATGTAATATATTTTTTTCATTTCTTAAGTTCCTCCGCAAAATTGAGATTATTTTATCATGTCAATTGTTCAAAACATTTTTCTACTATTCATTGCTAAGGGATGTAGCCTTCCTTAGGTCTCTGGGTATAAGGGGCTCCTCGCTCCTCCAAGAAACTTAACTTTTGAGTATATGTATCTGGTGACGTTACTTTAACCTGAAACATTCACTACAATTTCACTTTAAGCCATAGATAATGGTCTAAAGAATCACATAAAAGTGATTGTAGAGTGATAATTCCAAAACCTAAGGAATCCTCTTATGCAAGTCAGGGCAAGCAACTCCTATGCTCCTAGCCTCTTGCTAGATTGGGCTTCCGAATCAGTTTTAAATCGTTCTTTAATGACTTTTTTTTTTTTTTTAATTGGGTAAAATCCTGGTTAGCAGGGCTAATTTGGCATTTATGGTGACTTTTGTGGGCATGATCCCTGCTTGCTTATAGGATGATTTATTTTCCATGATGGTGGTCTGTGATGTTAATGATCTTCGTTACGTATTATGATCGTTAATACAATTTTAAATGCAAAGATCATAAACAAATGCCATTTATAAATATAAATCACATCTATTAGCTATTGTGGGTCACACCAACAAAAGTTGCATTCAATATTATAATAATAATAAAAACACTGAAATATTTATTTTTAATATTTAAAAAGTTAAATATCAGGGTATTTATGAAAATCTGTATTGCAGGGATCCATGTAATGTGTGCTCACTTTGTGGTCATTAAAACAAATAATAAAACATCTCTTGGTATAGCAAATTCTTCAAACAGAAAAATCTGTATTGCAGCCTGCAGTGGTCAGTAATCTGATGTATACTCATTTTGCAAGAACTTAAAAAAAAAAAAAAAAAAGGTACAGTAAATTTTTTGTGCATGAAAAATCTATACTGCAGTAGTCAGTCAGGTCAGGTGGGATAATATGAATAGTCTATCATAAACAGACTGTAGTTGTCAAATTTATTGCTTTATTAACATTTGCCCTTTTTTTTTTTTTTTTAGGAAATTTACATCATAAGTAATATTTTGAAACAACTTTTTTGATTTGGTGGCTTTTTTGATTTTATTTATGGCAGGGTTAAAAAAAAAACAAGCCCAAGGTTTCTTTCTTTTTTTTTTTTTTTTTTTGGGGGGGGGTATCATGTTTTTTTTTTAAACTTAATCCACAACATTAAAATTGAAGAAGAATCATTAGTGACAGTGGATTACAATTCATTAGCTAAATCCTTCAACAAGTTTGTTACACTACACCCGAACACATAAGCCAAAATTTGATTCGTATTTATTGGCAACAGTTTATTCCTGTAGAACGTAAAAATCGAGGGTACAACTATAGTATTTCCCCTCAGCTGAATTTGGCGATTTTTCTTTGGCGCCGATTTGAACGATAACGATGTCATTCTGTATCGTTTGCGATATAATATGGCAGCCTACATGCTATTTATTTTGGATTTATGATTTATAATTCAGCTTACGATTTTATCATTTATGCTATATGATTTATGATTTTTAGATTTATGATTTAGCCATAATCGCCAACGAAAAATCGCCAAATCTAGCTGAGGGGAAATACTATAGTTGTTCCAAATCGAGGCCTGAAACCCTGTCCTACAATCCTTGTAAGAGATAAACAGACTACCTGTCACGAAAAACTCCCAGGCATCCGCTTTGCTATGAACACAGCTGTTTGTGATACTACAGGTAAAACCCTTGCATTTCTACAATATTGCAGAGAATTGCGAACTGTCAATGATGTTGTACATGGTTTCTGATGATAATTTTGTATCTGAAATGTTTGCCTCCATTATGCAAGGCATCTATGAAAGAATTAAAACAAGATCAACATAAAAAAGTACTATAAGAACAAATGGCGGCAAGTCTTTTACTCACCTGGCAATAAAGATCTGGGTCAAATTACATCCTTTCAGTAATGCAAAAACAAGAAGACTGCAAAATTTATGCCAAAGAGATAAGGCCCATATATATTATTGTGACCCAACATTCATCTCAGGGTTGGGTTTTTGATGTCAAAAAGTGGTTTTTGACATGACAATGGTTAAAACCGTCAAAAACCTGTATTGTCAAAATTCAAAATCTATAAATGAGCTAGAATCAGGTTAGAAATAGGATTTAGTAATATTTGCCATATATAAGTGAATATCTAAATATTATGCTGTTTATAAATTAACAAATCTTAAAACAATTTGTAGGTAATTTATAAAAATTTAGATAAATTAACTGGTTTATAACCTAAGAAATATGTACAAAGTATGCACAGACATATTTTGTATGTTTTATATTAATTTTTATGAAATTCTAAAATTCCAGTGTTACTTATGAATTTTCATATAAGCCATAAAAACATAGGAATACTACAGGATTTTTTTTTTTTCTTTAATTAAAACATAATATATGTGGGCAGCAAATTAATATTAATTAATTGCAATCATAATCTAATTAAAATCATAAATTAATATGTATTTGAAAATAATTATATTTATAATCTGTATTTATTACACTTTATCATTTATTAATAAATTTTTATCTATTATTATTATTGATTGTATAAATATTTGTATCTGTTTATAGCTTGGACTATTGTTTTTTGGTGTTTTGGGAGTAAGGCTGATTGACTACTCTAGGGTCTACTAAGGAAGAGTGCCCTCCGTAGGGGTCTTTCTAAAGGATCCTATCCTGTATTTATGCAAATTTCAGAGAAAACCCATGAAAAACTCTGAACTTCTAGGCCGACGAGTGTGCCCTGGGATTGAACCTGGCACCTCATGTCTATCAGCTTTAAGCGTAGAACCGCTTGGCCGCTGGTAGGGCCTACAGCTTAGACTAATAATTTTTTTAAGAATCTGTACGAGTAAATATTAAATTTATTGCAATTTATACATGTCCAGAAAACATTCATATTTTTCTTGTCTCACAGCAATTATAAGAATTTCAGACGCAATTCAAGCTTGCTTAATATTCAGAATTATTGCTTTTTCTTATAAACTTGCAATATCAGCAGTCATTAAAAAAAAAAGAAATATATTTTTTTTTTCTATAAAATATTTAAATACATAATACTAAAAAAATTTAAATATACAAACAATGTTATATTGCAAATAAAATGATTTATCAATCAAAATGATCTGTCAATGTTTTATAAATCATGAATTTTTAGAAACTTAAAGTTTTGTTTTTATATTAATCAAAATGTTATAATAATGTTTCTCCAAAAACATTAATATGTTTACCTTTTAAAGCATACTTATTAATAATATCTTATTAAAAACAACTATATTTTTAAAGTATCACATAAACTAAGTTTAACACATATACTATATTAAGCATAATTAGAAATAAATTTCATAATATATATAAAAGTATCACAGCATATTTTGAATGAATATAGAAATAATTCATAATAAATTTTTAAAAGCCTAAATTTTTGTTTTTTGTGTTAATCAAAATGTTGTAATTAATGTGTTTTTCAAAGAACATCAATCTATTTACTTTTCAAAAAATCTTTATAAACTATATTTTGTTAAACTAATTTTTTTTTTTTTTAATTTTTTTTTTATGACAATTAAATTATAAATATAGGCTTTTGACATTTTTGACAAGGTGGTTTTTGACATGACGGTTTTAACCGTGGTTTAAACCGTCAAAAAGTGTCGAGTGTCAAAAACCTGCCAACCCTGATTCATTTACTTATGAAATTGCTGATCATCCACTCCAGACACTGTCTGTGGTACATGTCACAGACTTACAACTTTACAACAGTATCAAGAGCCTCAAAAAGAACAAAGTGCTAATCCAATAGCTCCCATATGAAAAAGAGTCTGACCAAACAGATACTTTCCTGACTCCTTATCGGTATGTTTTCAAAGCCAGAGAGGGAGTTTGTATCAAAGCCAATACTGTAATAGAAGCACCCCTAGTGACCCTGTTTAATTATTAAGAACGGAATATTACAAAGAGATTGTTGAACTACCGACAGTAGTGGTCATACTTCACCGCAATGACATATCGACCAAAAGGAAACTGTTTGTGAGGAAATATAAATTTAAAGAACTTTAACCACATTTCAGCTTTATACTTGTAATTGTAAATATTCTTAATATGTAGTTGTAAAAGTGTAATGTGTGTAAGTGTAACATAAGTTTAAAATAAAATTTGTTACACTAAAATTAAAGAATTATTTCTAATCCTTTCCCCAAAATTATTATAATTATTTTATGTAAATCAATTTAGTAAAGAAAAGAAAAATTTTTTTCTTTTAAATATAATTTATTTATGTTATATTCATAGTAAGGCAAAAAGCCAGAAAAATACACAAAAACCCCACATGTTCTCATTTGCAGCTGCTGAGCATTAATGTAATTTATATGTGAAATGATTTCATATATTCTGGGCTTACTAGTTCCTTAAATTTCTTCCAAATATGACAAGTTTGTTTCACACAATATTTGTCGTGGCATTTTGGAGGATTCTTCAGGTTCCTTTTATTTATTTATTTTTTAAGGATAATTTTATTATCCCGCTTTATGATGTTATTCAAGACTTTATTAACAGTTAGCTTTTAAGTAACATTATCCTTTTGCTGGCTCTGTTTTGTTTTACTCCTCTGATCAATGTTTCCAAATTAAAGATTTTTTATTCAATATTCGTCACTAATTTTAACTATAACAGTTACCTAATCACTGTGAAGGTTGTTTGTTCATTATGTCATATATCACACTTCATAATTATTGATGGTAGTTGAATAAAAGAATCCCTAAATTTGACATCACTGTTTAGAGTGTTAGGGCTAGCAAAGGGTTAAACTTCTAAATAATATTTTATTTATAATAAATTAAAATATTGTGGATAATATTGAAATATAAAATGAATAATGTAATGAGTAACTTTTTTGATAGGTAAGCACAGTATAGTTGCCTGGTTTAGTATACACAATGGGCTCTTCCCACCGTCGTCTGCTCAATCATGTGATAGAGGAAAACGAATAATCGAATTCAATTAAATTAATATTGTTCTTAAGAAAAAAAATTTAATATTTAATATAAAATGAAATAAAAGTAATATTGTGCATTTGTAAACAGTAGAATAATTGTATTTGTAAATTTAATAACTTTTAAAAAACATTTTATGTGTTTATTTTTACCTATAAGAATCGATTTTTGTATATTGTAGTGTAACTGTAACATTAACTGATCTAGCAATAAATAATAGCTTCTTGTAGAATGTTCATGGATTATAATTTGAAATTTAAAAAATTTTTCATTTAATTTAATTACATAAAGGTGTTACAACAAGTTAATTAACTTAGTTACTGGTCTAAATGGATTTACGCCGTACGATATTGCACTGTCACTGATTTAAGTACCAAAAATCAGAGTATTAAACATGTTCTTCATGAACATCAATAACAAACATAAACTAAATGATGATTGTAAATGTATACGGCAAACAAAAGATGATGAATAATGATATAAAATGGATTAAAAATGATGATTTATAAAAAATAACACAGATTAAATACGATTGATCAAAAATAAGAATAGAAAATATGTTATTTCAGCAATCGCTATAGATAAACAATACTTTGTCTGCTATTTGTTTTTCCTCTATCATGTGACCTCTGACGTCAGGTGGGAAGAGCCCATTATAGCAATTTGCATTTTAGAATACGCTCTGTTGAATAAGTAATAATTTTGTATTTGGATGATAATTTTATTCTTTCGATACAATGAATTAATAATTGTATATAACATATTTCATTAAAATTTATTTTCATATAATTTTTTATGCATTAATTATTTTTTTATATTTTTATAAGAATCATTATGAAGAAAGTAGAAAATTTTAATTTATTGTATTATTATTCAGTATTTAAAAATGCTTGAAATGTAACTTGTTAAAACATACTAAATCTTTTTGTAAATGGTTTTTTATTTTTTTTATTTTAGTGTACTTTTAATTTACTATTATATAGTGTTGAAGTTTTATTTATGCATTGTTCAATACGAGATTACTATATAAAAATATCAAATTTTAGATTGAAATAATGTGTGTTTTTAACCTTGAAGATACTACATATATTTATAATACAAGTAAAATTTATCTATAATATTCATCTTGAAATTCTTTGCTTCTTTGAAATAGCCATTGTAATCTTTAGTTTGAACTTTTGATTTAATTCTTACATACATCAGATACTTATGTGTACAGAACAGATTAAAGTTCTTATTAGCATTTTCTGTTAGTTTATGCCAGTTATTGACACAACTTACACATAAACTTGTTTTTGCCAGGCTGCTTTTAATCAATTATAGCGAGTGATTTTAACTGCTCTAGCAGAAACTTGCCATCCCTGCTATTTAATAATCTAATATTAAGATTAACTTAGTTCAACTTTTGGATTTTTTGGTGTTATCAGTGCAGCCAAACTTTTAGATTTGTATTGTTGTTGAGAGATTATAGTGAATAATTTATTATCTAATTTTTGTTCTTTATATTACATGATAGTAACTATAATTATATATATAAAGGAAACTGTGAAATTCTGATAGTAACACCCCACTCAACTATATCTTGCTTTGTGATTTTCAGAAGTTTTCATTTTTTAAAAACCTTTCATTTTCTTGGATGTTCGAATCTGAAGTTTTTCCTAATTTTTCAGCTTTTTAAAAGTTTCCAGTTATATCACACTTACTAATTTTAACAATTTTTGTTTCTAAAAGAAAGAGGGGGGGGGGTTAATAATCAGAATTTTACGGAATGTCCATGTATGTGGCCAAAAGCATCAAGTAGTTGTGAGACAAAATTTTGAGGCAGCTGTATCTCAGGAACTGTTGCACAGAATTTCGTAAAATTTGATATGTAGTTGCATCTTGAGATAAATTAATGCCTGTCAACTTTTGGTGAAAATCGTCCGAAGGTAGCATTGCTGTCTTTTTTTTTTTTTTTTTTTTTTTTTAATAACATGGTGATATAGGACAAAATTTCATATAGGTGCTAAATTGCATAAGGAATTTTTTTTTTTTAATAATCATAAAATTTAAAAGAATTAGTTAAAATAGTGATAGCCAACTGAGAATATTTTTTTGTATAAGGTGCATCATTTCTCTTCTTGCCGAGTGGAGCAAATTTTCATTATAGGTAACTTTCAAAAGAGCTCATCAGTTCTTTTGAAACAAATGATTCAACCATCAGTCTATAATAATTTAAAATAAGGTTTTTGATTTTTTCAGTTTAAAAACAACAAGAAAAAATAAATAAATAAATAAATAAACATGTTATATAAAAAATAAAATCGCCTGCTTTTGGATATTTAGGGTTATACTATTTCTCTAGAATGGAACTCATCTATATTCATTATGGAAGATAATTTTAATTATATATATATACATATATATATATATATGGATGAAATTCTATGACAGAATTTAATTTAGTATGATAGGACTACTTATATTTGTATTTTAACAACATTTCGAAAATAAATATATAAATAAAAAAATAGAGGGTGCTCAGTAAAATTCTTAAGCACAAACTTAAATAATATGTTGATTTTTAATTCCAAATAAGTTAATAAAATTCAAAATCATTAACTGTATAGTATCTTCCCCTAATTGTTTAATACTCATTTACTAAATGTTTTAGTTAGTAAAATAATCTTAATATAACAATATCTTATTTATTATTATTAATTAACAGTTTTGAACAAAACATAATAATAAAAAAAAAAAAACTATAAACCAATTATTCAATATTTAAATTATGCTCAAAATTCATCACAGATTAATTAATATTAATCCAGTAATTCCTGAGCGGGACAGCCATCCCTTCCAAGGAGGATCAAAATTGTGATGGCATGTCTCCCAACCACCTCTAGGGGTGAATCCCAGACCATAGCCAGTTGCCCATTGCACAGCACTAGTGCAATGTAAAACCCATCTAACCAACTTACCAACCATTAATTTCACAAAGATATAATTAATACAGTCAGCAGCAAAAAGAATCTGAGTACTAGCCAATAATTCCTATATAAAAAAAAGTGCACTTAAAACTGTTTTGTTAAATAAATCCTTGTCGAATCATATTCTCAGACTGAGTAAGACAGACTAACTTTTATATATATGTATATATATAAAAGTTTGTTTGGATTTCACAAAATATATTAAGGTACAGTAAGAAATTAAATGGTAAAATTGGTTATTGGCAGGCATTTTTGAAGTGGAACTGGTAACGACGCAATATGGCAGATTGTGAGAAATAGTCCTGTCACACTAATAATTTTAATAAATTATTTTTACTGAGTGAATATGTATAGGAAAGTATAGAAGAAAGTCGTGTGGTAGTCACAACATTAGTTTTGTTCATGACATGAAATATGTTGATTTTGTTGTATAAAATGACTTGTTACCACCAGAATTACTCATTTGGAAAAATTCTATGGTAAGAAATTGCCAATTCTTACAAACATATTTTTACTTTATCTATGATGACTTGTCATAATAATTACTGGGAGAGATTATTTGATTGGTTTAGTTAAATTCCTGTGATCATGTGGTTTTTAAAAGGACAAATTTTGTTTTTATTGATAGATTTAGCCATAGGTAAAGAAGTACTTAATTTACTCAAGACTTACAAATATACTACATTTTAAGACAGGACGAGTGAATTTTATATCAGTTAGTTTCATTGCCAATATTCAGTATAGTAAAACAACAATGCCACTGTGTAAAACAGTAAAAAAAAAAAAAAAAAAAAAAATCAGTGTTTTAATAGGCAACAACATTAGATTTTATTATTTTTTAAAATTCTTATTATTTACTGAACATTAGATTTTAAAATGGTGCTTTGGGAATTTAAAAGAAGGCTAATAAATGGTCAGTTGTCAGGTTCACCTTACATATCTGTAAATTTTCCAATTAACATTATAGACTGTGTATCATATTATCATATAATGATTGGTTGGTAAAAAAAAATCCTTTTTCTGGTTAGAATCCCACTATGCAAATAACACAAGCACAAGAGACCTGGTATAAGAGATTTGATTACCTGACAGGGATCACACTAGAAAAAATTGAGTGGGATTTTTCCTACTCTAACTAAAAATTAAAAAAGGATTTTTCAAATTTAAGTGAGAAATTACATTGCTTACATTTTGCAGACTTCTTTTTCAAGAATTACAAATATGCAGATTAAGCAAGTGTTAAAAATGGAAGTTTAATAACTTTTTCTCCCTTTTGGGATTGAAGGACCGATACTTCTACATTATCCTATATGAAATTCGATTCCCCCCCCCCCCCCCCCCACAAAAAAAAAAAAAAAAAAAAAAAAAAAACAGGGAAATAGCACCATGTGGTGAATAATTGCATGAACACACTTTTTAGTTGCCATTCGGTGATCACACTGTAGTGCAAAGCAGGGGTGCAGAATATGTCCGAACGCCCAAACAAGGTAGGTTCGGGGAAAATTTAAACTAACTGGGGAAATTCTGAATATTTTTTTTAAGAGAAAATAAAAATGTAAATAAAAAATAAAAATTTGCTGCTTTAAAGTTCTTATAATATGCACTAACAGCGATATTTTTATGTTACACTGTATACTTATTCTCTTAAAGATTTATTACATAGAACAAATGACTTTGTATAGCAAAGTAGATTTTTGCATTATTGAGGGAAATTTATACTGTGTTTGGGGGAAATTTCCGAGGTCTGAACATTTTCTGCACCCCTGGTGCAAAGTTGCAAAGTAGCATCATGACACTTTCCATTGAGCAATGAGTATTTGTAATCGAGGTGTTCATTTTTCTGGGTTGCTTTTTATTAGGGACATTATATTCAGAATCTAAATATATTCATCAGAAAGCAAAAAGAATTGCTCAAGCTTTTTAACTTGTCAATTAATCTGTTTTCTGAAAATTTTTCTACAATTAATATAATAACCAGTGCAACTAAAAAATGGAAGAAACACTCAGTGAACAATGTGAAAAAGTTGGAGAAAATTCTGTTTATGATATATTTTGAGTGGGATTTTCAGAAATATAGTGGGATTCTCACATGCTCCGATCTTTCCCCATCAAGTTTTCACTCTTTGCTTGCATTGAAATTATCACTTTTGCTGCGTCAGTTTAAAGCAGAGAAGATGTGCACAGCAATTTGTGAAGAACTTCCTTAAAATTGCTGACCATGATGTTTTATTTATTTATTTATTTCACAGTATGTTGAAAAGTATATGTCAATGTTGGTGACGACTATGTGAAAAAATATCCAAAAGTTTGTATTCTGTGTATGTTTTTGTTTGTAATAAAGCTTTTTCATGAAAAAAATATGATGAAACCTTTCTTTAAAAATGTCTGTGATATATTTTTCAATAAGCTTTTTAAAATAGCTTACAGCCATCTTTTTTCTTTTCAGGTGTATTGTGTGCAGAAAATCACTTTGTTTCAAGAATATTGATTTTCATCTTATTTTCTCCTATATGTGATAAATCTTAGAACAATAGTAAATTAACTATGCAAATTTTAAAACATTGTTTTCTGAAGAGACGTATCACGATCACTTAATAGTCATCTGGTAATTTAATTTAACAGTTCGTGAATAACTTTTATTTTAGGTTTTATAAGAATAAATTTTGGATTATTTTTATAAATTATCTGGAAACAAGTAAATAAAATGGTTTATACTAGGTGAAAAATACAATTTAATATACACTTTTTCAAAAATGCGTTTAGAGTTAAAAAGTAAATAAAGAAACTTTTATTTTATGTTTAAAGGAGAGGAAAAAAAAAAAAAAACTGAGCTTTCCTTAACAAAAGTTTTTAATTAGCTAATTAACATTTTGTTTGTCTGCCAGAAAATAACCTTCCAGATATTGCTTAACTCTCAGTGTAACTGAAAATGCATTAGAAAATTACTGTAATTTCTTAATTAGCGTTTTGTAAGAATTGATTTTAACTTGATTCAGCAATATACTAATATTTAATTATTATTCAATGCAATTAAATCAAATTTTTACTGAAAAATAATTAGACATTTAAAAATTTTTACAGGTAAACTGTGTAAAGTTTTTCTAGTATTTATTTATTAATTGTATTTAGCAAAAGAAAAAAAAAAAAACTTAGTGGACTAGATACTTAACAAAACATTAATACCATACAGAAAAAAAAATCATTAATTAGATGTGAATAATTAAAAAAAAAAGTATTAAAGAAAGAGAATTTTTTAGGGGAAAAAAAAAAAACTATTTATAATCAGTGTGCAGTAAAATCTCTAAAATCTATATTTTATAAAATAAAAAATAAATTCCAAGAGATAGATTCTTAAGGTTTGAGTTGTTTTGTGAATTTGAAAAAATGGACAATTCAAAAGAACACATAAAATGCAAATCCTTTACATGTGACGTGTGTAATAAAATATTCACAACACACGAATCTCTGGCAAGCCATCAACGAGTACATTTAGAGGAAAGACCCTTTATTTGTCAGTACTGCAATAAAATGTTTTCTCATAACTGCAAGTTGAATAAACATCTTCGACTTCATAAAAGAAATTTCAAGTGCGATATATGCGATAAACGGTTTCCATATTTTCATCATCTGCGGGAACACTATGGTCGTATACATTCTGGAGAAAAGCCATTTGCGTGCAACATATGTAAAAAAAGTTTTCCAACTCAGGGTGCCTATGGTGCTCATATACGAATTCATAATGGGGAAACCAATTTCACATGTGAAGTGTGTGGTAAATGTTTTGCTTGTCAAGGGGATTTGTTGAGACATATGTCCATGCACAATGGAGATAAACCTTTTCAGTGTAAAATTTGTCTGAAGAGATTTACGACTGATTATTCTTTGGTTTTACATATTCGAACTCATACTGGAGAGAAACCCTTTCACTGTGATAAATGTGACAAGAAATTTAACGTAAAGTACCAACTAATGATACATCAGAGGAGACACACAGGAGAAAAACCCTATGAATGTGATTTTTGCCATGAGAAATTTCTTCTGCGGTATCTTCTAAAGAGACATTATCGAAAACACACTGGAGAGAGACCATTTGTTTGTGAACTATGTAATAAAAGTTTTGAATATGCAAATGTTTTGAAAAAGCACCTTCAAACTCATACAGGAGAAAAGCCATATGCATGTGAATTCTGCAGTAAGAGTTTTAATCAAAAAGGCAACATGATGACGCATGTGAGAAAATGTCATGCAGATTCAAAACTAAAGGTTTTACACATTCAAAATCATACTGGAGAAGAACCCTTTCGCTGTGATAAATGTGACAAGAAATTTTACATAAAGTACCGATTAACGATACATCAGATGAGCCACACGGCAAAAAAACCCTATGAATGTGACGTTTGCCATAAGAAATTCATTTTGCGGTATAGTCTCAACAGACATTATCGAATACACACTGAAGAGAGACCATTTGTTTGTGAACTATGTCACAAAAGTTTTAAATATGCAAGTGTTTTGAAAAAGCACCAGCAAACTCATGCAGAAGAAAAGCCATATGCATGTGAATTCTGCGGTAAAAGTTTTTGTCAAAAAGGCAACATGATGACGCATGTGAGAAAATGTCATGCAGATTCAGAACAAAAAGTTTCACATATTCAAACTCATACTGGAGAAAAAGCCTTTCACTGTGATAAATGTGACAAGAAATTTTACGTAAAGCACCAATTAATGATACATCAGCGGAGCCACACAGCAGAAAAACCCTATGAATGTGACTTTTGCCATAAAAAATTCCTTCGGCGGTATCTTCTAAAGAGACATTATCGAGTACACTCTGAAGAGAGACCATTTGTTTGTGAACTATGTCTTAAAAGTTTTAAATATGCAAGTGTTTTGAAAATTCACTGTGAAACTCATATAGGAGAAAAGCCATATGCATGTGAATTCTGCAGTAAAAGTTTTTCTCAAAAAGGCAACTTGATGACACATGTAAAAAAATGTCATGCAGATTCAGAACAAAATGTTTTACATATTCAAACTCATACTGGAGAGGAAACCTTTCACTGTGATAAATGTGACAAGAAATTTTATGTAAAGCAGAAATTAATGGTACATCAGAGGAGCCACACAGCAGAAAAATCCTATGAATGTGACTTTTGCAATAAGAAATTCCTTTTGCGGTATCATCTAAACAGACATTATCGAGTACATATTGAAGAGAGACCATTTGTTTGTGAACTATGTCATAAAAGTTTTAAATATGCAAGTGTTTTGAAAATGCACCATCGCACTCATACAGGAATAAAGCCACATACATGTGAATTCTGCAGTAAAAGTTTTTATCAAAAAGGCAACTTGATGACACATGTTAGAAAATGTCATGCAGATTCAAAACAAAAAATTTCCTAATGGTAAACACATTTAGCAACTCTCTCTCTCTCACTCTCTCTCTCTTTTTTTTTAGAGTAGTCCCTTATTTTGGGACAATCTTACATTTTTCATTATCTTCGCCCATACATTTTTTCCTCTTTCTCAGGAATTTAAAGTTTATGTAATTTATTAAAAACTTTAATTCTTGAATTTTTTAAGCAAGGTTTTCGCTTTTGTCGAAAAAATATTTTTTTGCATCTCAATAGATAATGCTAATTTTAGTTAATATGCATTTACTATATATTTTGTTATTAACTAAATTTAATTTATGTATGTATGTGTCTGATGAATTAAACCATGGATTAAGTTATTAAAAATTGGCATATGTCAAAAACCTTTCAATGTTGGCTATGCCTAAAAAGGCCACATGTAGAATCCCTTTTATTTTGACCCTTCAATGTGAGTGAAACTTATGAAAATAAAAAAGGAAGTTGTATTTATTATTCAGTATGCATTTTATGAAGATGTGATTCACCTTATCTTTCTGTTTATGATGTGAAGAATGTGAAATTAAGAATTTCAGCCATTGCAAAGAAAAGTATTTATAATCTATGTGGACCGCATGATTTTTCATTCTCGCTTTAATTATTTATCTTTTTAATAATAAAATGTTTTTATAATATTTTCATAATTAAATTTTATAAATTTAAATTCAATACCGATAAAATGATATTAGATGTTTTTACCTAGTTCTCAAATTAAGCATTATATCAAAGGTACACAGCAATTTAAAATTAACCAAATGCAATAAATACTACATGAATCTTGTCGTGTAAAAATGCAAGCAATCAATCAAGTGAATTTATCACCACAATTCATATCATTAATTAAAAGAGAAAAAAATATATAGAATTAGTTAACTTATCACTTGTTGTTATTACATTCTTTTTTAACACAAACAAAAAAAGTTAAAGTTTATTTTAACCAACGAGATATATAAATTAGAGTGCTGATTCAATGGATGAAGGATTAGCTTTCCGTGGTTCAAGATGAATCACATGACATGCTCCAATAGGTTGCTGTGTTTGGCCCTTTATCGCTATTTTGGCATTTAAAATATCAGTTTGACAAATTACCATTATTATTAGGTAATGTGGCAGTCCTATGACCGAAATAATTTGTTTTTAAAATAATTTTGCACATATTTCACATTTTAATAAATAATAAAATACCGGTTTTTTTCATCGTTTCCCAACAAAGTTTAAAAGTGTTCATGAAAGAAAATTTAAACTTTAAAGAGCTAAATTTAACAACAAATAATAATTTTTCAACTATTTTTAAGCATTTTGTCGGTTAAAGTTCAACTACATGAAATAAAAAAGAAGTAAAATCAAAATGATTTAAAACAAAAGAATATTAAAACTACGTATATAAACAAAAACATTGGCGGTTATAATTTATGCGAAGGACAATCTCCAAACCATTGCCATAGAAATTTACTGAAAATAAGCTGTTACCAAGGGAACCACCGAATACGCAGGTGCAAGGAGAGCATGTCACATGACTCATCTTGGACCTTCTCAAGGGTTACCATTTATCACTTTACTTTATATATCTCGTTGATTTTAACCTCGTAACAGTCAATTTATTCAAGAATCAAATATTAAAATGCAATCACCACAAACTAACAGTTTAAAAGAGATGATGTAAATGTTGAAGAATACTTATTTACTTTAAATCTGTTGGGTACGTAACAAATTGCGTAAAGTCCAAATTATTTTAAGAATTGTGTGTAGTAAATGTAATAAAGTTCTATAAAATTCGAACTATACAAAATATTCACATTAATTCATCGATTATTTTATTTTGTTTTTCTCCTCTTTAAATATGAATAAGTTAAAATTAAACATATAAAAGTCTAAATGTTAAGGATGCGTTACTATTATTATTATTATACTTCATTAATTATTATTTCTTCCAATTACTAAAATTTTAAATTTATCTTTACTACCTTTAAAATTCTTTTATTAAAATAATAAGCCCAGTGGCAGAAAGTTTTGTAGCTGTCTGCTACAGGCTTTTAAAATTTCATAATCTGTCTCTGTCTGCGAAATTTTCGTGTAATCAGGGGTGAAAATGGCTCACATTCGAAAAGCCTGAAAGCTGATAGCGGCAATCGGGGGGGGGGGGGGGGGGGGGTTAACAACAGTGGTGATCTCGTGCAACAATACATAACACAATATCAATAATTATAAATAATAAGTGGTTTTTTTCAAAATCCTTGTTTAAAATTCCACTTTTATCTAATTACCATGTTTTTATTAACTTCTGTTCTTGTTTGTTTGTGTGTTTGTCTGGTACAAATCTTGCAATCTATTTTTAACTAACCTCCCTACTAGCTAGACATTTGAAACTTTCACAGTAGCTCAGAACCTGGTGACAACACAATACTTCGAAGTCAGATTTTCGAATTTTTGAATAGTTTTCTTTTAATTAATTAAAATATGAAAATAATAAGCTCCTAATAGCAATAATAATTATAAAATAAAATTTTTTTTATAAACCATGCTTTTAAATTTTCTGTTGAATTATAGCTATAGAACTAACTACGTTAGCACTTTATCAATGCATATTGTTACGAAATTGTAAATAATTGTATTTATTTTTGTATAAATTCTTTCAAAGAGGCTTAGTAAGTTGATAAAAT
>OZ005660.1:52475206-52515603 GCA_963930645.1 Salticus scenicus | reverse complement strand
CCCCCCTTTAATCTGCCACTGCCAAATTTGACGACTTCTGGCGAGAAAATCCTTATTATCGATATTCCAAAGATGAATGTTCTAATGTGATTGGTTAAAGAGTTACAGGAAATTTGAATAAAAAAAAAGTTGGTTTTTAAAAATAAAATATTAATCCTTTCTGAACAACATATATTTGCATCATGAACTACATTAGCACTTTATCAATGTGCAGAAAATCCTTAAAACGATAATGACGTCAATTTTTGCCAGATGCATAATTTAACTTTTTACAATTCTTTAGTGCTCACGTTTAATTAAATGTATTTATTTTTATGTCGAAAGAAAATAAACTCGTAAATTTTTTTTGGCAACAATTAAATTATAGCTAATATTTTAATAACTCTTTTTATTGCTATTAGGTGCTTATCATTTTCATATTTTAATAAATTAAAAGAAAACTATTCGAAAATCTGACTTTGAAGTATTGTGTTGTCATCGGGTTCTGAGCTTCTGTGAAAGTTTCCAATGTCTAGCTAGTAGGGAAGTTAATTAAAAATTGATTGCAAGATTTGTACCGGACAAACAAACACACAAACAAACAAGAATAGAAGTTAATAAAAACATTTTAAAAATAGCCATTAATATATTAGCTATAATTTAATTGTTGCCAAAAAAAATTACGAGTTCATTTTCTTTCAACATAAAAATAAATATGTTTAATTAAATGTGAGCGTTAAAAAATTGTAAAAAGTTAAATTATGCATCTGGCAAAAATTGACGTCATTATCAATTTAAAGATTTTTTACACATTGATAAAGTGCTAATGTAGTCCATGATGCAAATATATGTTGCTGGGAAAGGAATAATATTTTATTTTTAAAACCAACTTTTTTTTTTTATTATTATTCAAATTTCCCGTAATTCTTTAACTAGTCACATTAGAACATCTATCTTTGGAATATCGATAATAAGGATTTTCTCTCTAAAAGTCGCCAAGGGCAAAAAGTTGCCAAATTTGGTGCCAAATCCATTACCTGCCTATCGAAGCTTTTTAATGCGTTTTAAAAGGAAAATTAAGCTATTTTAACGCGAAAAAGAGCTGAAAATGCAGAAAATTGACATTTTATCAACTTACTAAGCATCTTTGAAAGAATTTATACAAAAATAAATACAATTATTTACAATTTCGTAACAATACGCATTGATAAAGTGCTAATGTAGTTAGTTCTATAGCTATGATTCAACAGAAAATTTAAAAACATGGTTTATAAAAAAGTTTTTAATCTTATAATTATTTATAATAAGCTTATAAATACACAAATATTATATACAATAATAGAACATGAACAAAGAATTTTCAGAAATAGATGAAGGTCTCAAACTGCTCTGTAGAAAAGAAATTCTGAAAAAACTCCCATGGAAAAAAAAGTATAATTATCTTATTAAAACAGAATAAAAAATTATATAAATAAAAGCAAGAAAAAAGAATTGTCTGTTAACATAAAGAAATTTTGGAACTCGAGGAATGTAAAATATAAATCAAAATCAAAATAAGAAAAAACTTCTGAAAACCTTAACAGTGTAACACTGTTAAGTAATGTAGAGTGACAGTAATTAAAAATATTTTATGAGAATGTAATGACAGCGAAAAATTTAATAAAGCAACCCTAAATAATTATTAAAATCCAGTTTTTTGTCGTAAAGGGCAGATAAACAAAATTTTAGAATATTTAAAGAACAATTATTTAATTAAAAAAAAATTCTTTAACTTAATCATAAAAAGACTTTAGGAATTTTAAAATTAAACTTTTTAAATTTTGATTTTAATGAATAATCAATATTTAATTTTTAAAATTGTCTTATTATGAGTGATATACTTAATGGGAAAAAAAAAGGAAGAAGGAAAAATATATTCCTGAAAACTCTGATAAAATCCAAAAATATTCTGATAAAACCTGAAGATATTCTGATAAAATCTGGGAAAAAAAAAACACTGGGCTGTTTTTTTTTTCTTCCTGAAAAATCCCAAGTTTTTTCCAACCCTGGTGATTAGGGGTGTTTGTGGTCTTGGAAATCCCTGGAATTCTTGCAAATCTGTGATATAAAAATACACTTACTGAATCTGGTAACGTTTCCCCCGTAATTTATAGTGAAATTATGCTGCAGATTATTTTCTAATACCTATGTAGCTGTTGCGGACTGACAGGAAAAAATTTTGCTACTGGAGTAACATGTAAAAGAGTTGCCCATGAAAAACAAGGAAATAGCGCCCTGACAATCAGAAATCTATCATTAAGGTGCTCAGGAAGGGAGAACAATTGCATATGCACATTTTTACTTTCTTCTATATTCATTAGAAGAAAGTATTGGATTTGTAAAAATTTTCGACCTCAGGTTTTTGATGGATTTACGCGTTTTGAGAGCTGTAGAACACGATTTGACCAATTTTAGAAAATGTCTGTCTGTCTGTCTGCCTGTCTGTGTGTGTGTGTGTGACAAAAATTTGTGGCAACTGTATCTCAGGAACTACTGCATAGAATTTCATACAAATTGGTATGTAGTTGCACCTTGACATAAATTAGTGTCTATCAACTTTTGGTAAAAATTGTCTTACAGGTTGCGTTGCCATCCCGCTTTTTCTAAAACTTTAACATGGTAAAATTTTGTATAAATGAGCATAAAGGGAATTATTTTTTAGTAATCATTATGAAATTTACAAGAATTATTTATAATAGAGATAGTCAACTGGTAAAAATTTTTTGTATGTGTAGGAGCCTGCCTCACCCCACCCCCCCTGGGGGGGGGAAGTCCCCCTCGAGGTGAGTAAATTTTGAAGATGGGTATCTTTCAAAAGGTCTCGTCAATACCTTTAAAACGAATGGTTGAACTATAAATATGTAATAATTTAAAACAAAATTATCATTTTTTTTTTTTTTTTTTTTTACTTTTAACGAAAAAAAAACTTGGGGGAGGGGGGGGGGGGAATCGCTTTTTTTTTAAAATATTGTTACTGAGTGAATTTGTATAGGAAAATATAGAAGAAAGTCTTGTGGTGGCCACAACATACTAGTTTTCAATTGTTAGTTACCGGTTAGTAATCACACTGCGAAGTAACCTTATGATACTTTCCATTGAGGAATGAGTATCTGTAATAGACGTGTTCATGTTTCTGGGTTGCATTTTATTTGGGACATTATATTCAGAACCTAAGTATTCATCAGAAAGCAGAAGTAATTGCTCATGTTCTTTAACCTGTCAATTAATCTGTTTTATCGAAATTTATCTGCAATTAATATATTACCTAGTGTAATTAGAAAATGGAAGAAATATTCAATGAACAATATGTAAAAATTGAGAGAAAATCCTTTTTGGGATACATTTTAGGCCCGCCTTACACTGACGAGATACGAGACAAGTTTGAAGTGATATGTGACACGCGCATGCTCTAAATACAACTTCATCTCCTGAAAAATGTTCAGAACATATGTGTGTTGCATGTCGCATCAAACTTTGTCTTATGTCTTTTCAGTATGTGGTGGGCCTTAGAGTGGGACATTAAAAAATATAGTGGAAATCTTACCCTCTCACCCTCTAATCTGAACTCTGCCTGAACCCCAGCCCCTGCCTTGCCCTCATCAAGTTTCCGCTTTTTTCTTGCATTGAAGTCATCACTGTTGCTATGTCAATTCTAAAGCAAAGAAAATATGCCAGCAAATTGTGAAAAACTTCCTTTCCTGAATTTTACCATTATGTTTTTTAAAATTTATTTCACAGTATGAAAAATATATGTCAATGTTGCCGACTGCTATGTGAAAAAATATCCAAAAGTTAGTATTTTGTTATGTCATTGTATGTTTTTGTTTGTAATAAAGCTTTTTCATGAAAAAATATGATGAAACCTTTCTTTAAAAATGTCTGTCATACATTTTTCAATAAACTTTTCAAAATAGCTTACAGCCATCTTTTTTCTTTTCAGGTGTATTGTATGCAGAAACTCACTTTTTTTCAAGAATATTGATTTTCATCTTATTTACTCCTATATGTGATAAATCTTAGAACAGTAAACTAACTATGCAATTTTCATAACATTGTTTGCTTAAGGGTCATATCTCAATCACTTAATAGTCATCTGGTAATTTAATTTAACAATTAGTGAATAACTTTTAGTTTTATAAGAATAAATTTTAGACTATTTTTATAAATTGTTTATTTAAAGAAAAAAAAGATTATATACTGGGTGAAACAAGGCAATTTATACACACTGTGTCAAAAGTGCATTTAGAGTTAAAAAGTACATAAAGCAACTTTTGTTTTATGGTTTACGAAGAAACAAAACAGAGCTTTTCTTAACAAATTTTTTAATTAGTTGATTAATATTTTGTTTGTTCACCAGAAAGTAATTTTATATTACAGATTACATAGATGTACTATAACATAGTAATTAATTTTTTTTTTTTTAAATTCATTTTATTATGGTAACTATGTAGACTGATTGCAATTCTTGCTGACATTAAAATTACGCATGTTCTGGTTTGTACCACAAGCTTATAGGAGCAAAAGAGTGATAAAGCTAATAAATATATTTTTTTTTAAATGTGAATTTACATTTCATATATTTTATTTAAATATGGATTATATTTAAAGAAAATTAAGAGAGATTTTTGATTGTATTAGACAAACTACTGTTTCAGAAAAAATTTAACTCTTAGTGTAACTGAAAATGCATTAGAAAATTATTATAAATACATAATTAACATTTTATAAGAATTGAGTTTTACTTGATTCAACAAAATATTAATCGTGATTTAATGTAGTTAAATCAAATTTCTACTGATAAATAATTAGACCTTTAAAAATTTTTAGAGATAGAATGTGTAAAGTTTTTTTAAAATATTTATTAATTGTATTTAGAAAGGGGGAAAACAAATCAGTGAATTAGACATTAACAAAACATTAGTTACATACAGAAAATTTTTTTTTTTATTTAAGAATGAATTAATTTTTTTAAAAAGTGGCATTAAACAAAGAGAATTTTTTAGAATAAAATTGTTTATAATCAGTCTGCAGTAAAATTTCTATAATCTATATTTCATAAAATAAAATACAAAATAATTTCTAGGGGATAGTTTCTTAACGTTTGAGTTGTTTTTGTGAAGTTCAAAAAATGAATGATTCAAAAGAACACATAAAGTGTGAATCTTTTACATGTGATTTGTGCAATAAAATATTTGCTACTCGCAAATCTCTGGCAAGCCATCAACGAGTACATTTAGAGAAAGGTCCCTTCACTTGTAAATACTGCAATAAAATATTTTCTCGTAACTGCAACTTAACGAAACATCTTCATACTCATGAGAAAAATTTCAAGTGTGATGTGTGTGATAAACGGTTCTCATACTTACATCATCTGCAGGACCATCAGGGTCGCATACATTCTGGAGAAAAGCCATTTGCGTGTGACATATGTGAAAAAACTTTTCCAACCCAAGGCTCATATAATGCTCATAAACGACTTCATAGCAGTGGAACCAATTTCACATGTGAAGTATGTGGTAAGTGTTTTTCTTGTCAAGGGGATTTGTCGAGACATGTTTCTAGACACAATGGAGAAAAACCATTTGAGTGCAACATTTGTCTGAGGAGATTTACAACTGATCATTCTTTGGCTTTGCATATCCGAATTCATACTGGAGAGAAACCCTTTCATTGTGATAAATGTGACAGGAAGTTTTACACAAAATACAAACTAGTAATACATCAGAGGAGCCACACAGGAGAAAAACCCCATGAATGTGACGTTTGCCATAAGAAATTCCCTCTGCGATATGTTCTAAAGAGACATTATCGAAAACACACTGGAGAAAAACCTTTTGCATGTGAACTGTGTTATAAAAGTTTTAATTATCCATATGCATTGAAAATGCACTATCAGACTCATACAGGAGAAAAGCTATATACGTGTGAATTCTGCAATAAAAGTTTTAATCAAAAAGGCAACATGACAACACATGTGAGAAAATGTCATGCAGATTCAAAACAAGATGTTTCCTAATGAGAAACATATTTGCCAACTTTTTCTTTTCTTTTAAACGGGACTTTCTTATTTTCTCTTCCTATCATTATTTCTATATGAACTGTGTTATAAAAGTTTTGTATAATCAAATGCTTTGAAAATGCATCGTCAAATTCATACAGGAGAAAAACCATATGCATGTGAATTCTGCAGTAAGAGTTTTAATCAAAAAGGCAACATGACGACACATGTGAGAAAATGTCGTACAGATTAAAAACAAAGGGGTTCCTAATGCAAAACATATTTGTCAACCTTCTCTTTTGTTCAAAGTGGACTTCCTTATTTTCTTTCCCTATCTTTCATTCTCCCTTATCCCCATTTGCACATTTCCCCTTTACTTTTTGGTGGTTTCCTCCGAAACTCGCGTAAATACGGGCTAGGACCCCTTAGAAAGACCCCCACGGAGGGCATTCCCCCCTAGGCCTAGGACACATCAGGAGTCAATCGGCCTTAAGTCCTACAACCAACCAACCAACCCCTTTACTTTTTGAGGAATTCAAAGTTTATATATAATTTATGGAAAACTTCAATAATTTTTTAAATATTTAAGCAAAATTTTCGCTTTTGCCGAAAAAATATTCTCTTATATCTCAATAGAGACTTAATTTTTAATTCACGTTTATTATATGCTAGCAGGCTTTGCCCACTTCGCTGATCACTATATTTAAATGAATTAAAAAAATGATCGATATTTTCTCTACTGTTCTACAAATGAAAACTAAAAAGAAAATACATTGAAATTGCTTAAAAACTTCGCTTCGGGCTCTTGCCGACTTCGGCAGGTACTTCTTCACCGCAACATTTTGGTACTGGATAATTTAATTTATAGATATGTCAATAATACAGGAAAAACTGCATTAGTTGTTTTCTTTTTGATAACAAACAGAACGGAAAGCATAATATTTTAAATGGAGATATTTTGTATGATTAGACCAATTAAAAAAAAAAAATGCTTTTACTTTTTTCCCACTTGCATTAAAAAATATTGTAAGTAAAATTAAGAAAAATTGTGCAAAAACATTGAGACAGCTTGGACTTCTTGGCAGAATTTGAAATTTGGCACTGAAGTAGCTCAAACGTTTCTCGCCGAAATGACAACAAAATTATAAGATAAAAAAAAAAAAAAAAAAAAAAAAAACTTTATATACCATGTTTTTAAATTTTCTGTTGAATCTTATAGCTATAGAACTACATTAGTACTTTATCAATGTGTAGAAAATTTTAAAGTGATAATGACGTCAATTTTTGTGAGATGCATAACTTAATTTTTTACAATTTTTTTATGCTCACATTTAATTAAATGTATTTGTTTTTATGTTGAAAGAAAATGAGCTCGTAATTTTCTTCTTCTTTTTTTTAGGCAACTATTAAATTATAGCTAATATTTATTTTACCATGTTTTTATTAACTTCTATTCTTGTTTGTTTGTCCGGTACAAATATTGCAATTGAATTTTAACTAATTTCCCTACTAGTTAGACATTTGAAACTTTCACACTAGCTTACAACCTGATGACAACACAAAACTTCAAAATCCGATTTTCGAACAGTTTTTTTTTATGATTAATTAAAATATGAAAATAATAACCTCCTAATACCTTATAAATAGCCATTAAAATATTAGCTATAATTTAATTGTTGCCAAAAAAAACTTACGAGTTCATTTTCTTATGACATAAAAATAAATACAGTTATTTAAACGTGAGCGTTAAAAAATTGTAAAAAGTTAAAATAATCATCTCACAAAAATTGACGTCACTTTAAAAATTTTATTTGCTGTAAAATTGATAAAATTTTAATTTTAATTTTCAAAACTGTAGAAAAAAAAATGTCAAGCTTCCATTTTCGAATGTAAACATAAACACTTCATTTCAAAGGTTTATATTTACACAATAAATATCCAACTAATATACTTATTAAAAGGAAAATGATAAATATTCTATCATAATTTGCAGTCAAATTTGTTTTCAAATGTCTAATAAAGTGTCTGATATAAGATATTAATATATTGCAGCGGAATATTTGATATCTGTCGTCCTTGGCAGAAAAAAAAAAAATATCACCAAATTATCTGGCGAACATATTCAGTTCCATTCAAAAATCATGGTTGTTTCAACAACGTATATCAAGAGAGCAATCAGTAATATGAAACAATATATCGTACAATGCACATTACGAAAATATACATCTGGTATGTATATTTTCGTATTACATTTTTGATCGCCAAATACAAAAAACGCAAAGGACGGCACAATTTTGGAATTTAGAATTAAAAGCTTATCAATTTTGCAGCAAAAGTAACTCAATCTAACACATGTAGACAATAACTTATATATAACTATATCCAAATACGGGGTTTAAAATCGGGAAATATTTTTTCTTAATTTTTAATAATGTTTTACAAAAAATCCAATGGATAATTAACATAGAAAATCTTTTTTTTTTTTTTTTTTTTTGGCCCCACTGACGGTTAGTGACCTCAGACTTCGCTTGCGTATAGCTATGATTCAACGATTCAACAGAACATTTAAAAACATGGTATATAAAAAGTTTTTCTTTTATTTATCTTATAATTATTCTTATTTTAATTAAAAGAAAATTTTGCAACGCAATATCATTAATAACTTGATGTATGTAGTGTCCACACAAAAAAAATTAACAGTTTTTAGAGCTCTTTTAAAAAGTATAACATCTATGCAGTACCTTTTTTAAAAAAAAATCATCAGTTTTTACCATTTAAAAAAAAAAAAAAAAAAAAAAGGCCAACTTTCACCACCAAAGTAGTTAAATCTAGACCAATCAAGAATAGGAGTAGTCCACCCGGATGTGTTCCCGACAAACCCTTTGTTTTATTTATATAGATTAAATTATTAAATTCTCTTTTATATATATATGTGTGCCTGATGGTTGGGTTGGAAAAATCCTGGGTTTACTTGGAAAAAAACCTAGCTTAGTGTTATATATTTCAGTTTCATTATTCTTTATCTGCTATGAAATTTTGCTTTTTTTAATCCACATGACTCCTATTCTGGTCTTGGCAGGCTGGGGGAGTGTTGCCCGCGTGAAACTAGTTTAACCCCATGTGCAAATCATAAATCTTGTCGCCTGCCTCCTTCCTATTCTCAAGTTTCTTAAATTAATTTAACATAAATTTTGATTTTGTTTATGTGTTTCTGTTAAGATTTTGTTGAGTTTGTTTATTGCTTCGTTTGTTATGCAGGCTGTTAATTAATAAATTTGGTTTCTTTAAATATGTGTATTTCATCCCCTGATAAATTTTTTCACCTTTCTGAGCTTCTCCTACATAAAGAAATTTTTCATTCTTATTGGTCTTTGTGATTTCAGTGATCTTGTATCTGTTGCTTGGTTTTTACTACGCTTAATAAATCATTATATATATATATACATATATATATACAACCTCTGACAATAAAGTTCGGTGAATAGTCCTGTAACATTAACGTAGATGAAAAATTAACGAAAGTTGCCTTACGGTCCTTTGAAATAGTCACCTCCCATAACTATGCACCGCTGAGATTTTCTATACATGTCCTGGAGACTCTGCAATAAGTCTTCTTTTGGGATGGTGTTCAAAAGCCTCGTCACGTTTCGTTGGATGTCAGGAATATCGTCAAATCTCTTTCCTTTCAAAGCAAGCTTGAGTCGAGGGAATAGAAATAAGTCTGCAGGATTAAGATCTGGCGAGTATGGGGGATGTTCAATTTGCACCACCCTCTAAACTTGCCTGCTTCTGATCGGCAGTCAAGTGATGTGGCACAAGACGACGACACGTTATTCTCATCCCTAAATTCTGGGTAACCATTTGTCGCACGGATTCACGGTTAATCTGCAGTTCATCAGCTATCATGATCACAGTTTGTTGACGATCTTTCGTGATTAATTTCCTCACTTTCTCCATGTTTTTGTCACTGACAGAGGTCGCCGGTCTTTCGCTATGAGGCTGTCAGAAACACTTTCCCGACCTTCTCAAAAACGGGCGAACCACTCGTACACACACTTCATGGACAGTGCTTGATCTTCATAAACATGTATCAGCATCGCATGAGTTTCTTTCAGTGTCTTGCCAAGCTTAAAACAAAACTTTAAATTGATCTTTTCATTTTCCTGGTCTCAGTTAAGAGCCAACGCACTAAACAAGCACTTTGTAAAACAAGTCTTACACGGAACACAAACGACGCTCAACTGATCAACGGGGGGGGGGGGGGGGGGGTGTAGATGGTCGACACCTGCCACTACACAGGTGCAGCGTTTTGTTTTGCCAGTGCTGCCAGATCAGCCGTTCTGACTTCATTCACCGAACTTTATTGTCAGAGGTTGTATATAATCAGGTTTTTTTGAGTTTTATCAAGTTTTTTCCTGTGTATTATCGAGTTTTATCAGAGTTTTGAGGAATATTTTTTTCTTCTTTTTTTTAACATTAAGTATATTGACAATTAAAAAAAAAATATATATATATATATGTATATATTTCATTCATCACAATCAAAATTTAAAAAGATTTAATTTTAAAATTTCTAAAGTTTTTTTTTTATTGTTAAGTTATAAAGAAATTTTTTAAAATGTTACACTTAGTACTTAAAAAAGGCCCTTTTGCAACAAAAATTTGGATTTTGATAATTTTTCAGTACTAGCAAACCCGTGCAAAATATTCACATTTTGTTTCTTTTCTTATTTACCTTTAAAATTTGAAACTCATAAATGTTGTACCAATTTCACCACCTAATTAAAATTTTAATGTACCAGGAGCCAAATTATTAATGAAACCAAATTGATATTGTACAATAGTGAAACCAAAATCATCGAAAGAAAGGTTTCCAAATAAAATTCATGGTTCAATACCCAATTTTCTTACTTCCACAGGCAGTACAATTTTAATATTGGACATAGGACTCCCACGACGCCTTTTAAATTTTTGTCGTCATGTTGGGAAGGACTTTTCATTAATTTTGGTATATATATGTGTGTGTGTGTATTAAATAAATAAATAAAATAAAATAATTCCTATTTTGATTATATTTTTTATGATTGTGTTTCAAAGATTCTGCAGAAACAACTGTTGAAAATACATTTTTTTCGTAAAATAATCTCATCAGACAAATATCGTTATTTTTTCTTATTAGTCCATTGAGCTAAGTCCGCGTGCTTAAATATTGTTCATATATAAATATTATTTTTTTATCCTTGCGTATCGTATCGTTTCGACAAAAAATAATTGAAACTGGTCCACGTTAGAGAAATATTATATAGATTGCTTTATTGAATTCTTCATGTTCAATAAATTTTCAAAAAACATTTTTAATTATTGTCCCTCTACATTATAATTTAGTTAAAAGAGTTATTTTATAAGGATTTTGAAAGAACCCACTTGGGTTTTTTCAGGTGGGTTTTATTGAAACGGGTCTGGCAAAATCAAGTTAACCCTGACCATGGATTAAGTTATTAAAAATTGGCATTTGTTGAAAACTTTTCAATGCTGCCTAGGCCAAAAAATGCCACATCTAGAATCTTTTTTTTTTAACCTTTCAATTCGTGAATGATGTTTTGGGTATGGTCTATACACTCTATACGGGTGGCTAGAAAGAGCTCATCATCATGAAAAGCTCATTCTTCTGATTGACTGTTGAAATGTCAATATAGTTACATTGCTTCTCGAAATAAGAGAAATAACGAATAAGATGATTAAATATGCATTTTTAAGTACTGTTTCTAACTACCCGAATGTAGCGTACCATATTTGTCAATATTTTAATTTATTCCGAAGCATTTTTAGCCCCGCCTCTATTTCGCACCTTTTTATTTATAGAATATTTTTCCCCAGTATATAATTACGATAAAATAAGAACAAAATACTCTTAAAATTTAAGTGATATGGATTAAAGGTGGGGCTAAAAATGCTCCAGAATAAATTAAAATGTTGGCATCTCTGGCATACCCAAAATGTCATTCACGATATGGCACTGGTGGGCAAGTATGTTGAAACATATGTAAATAAAAAACAAAGTTGTATTTATCATTTATTAAGGAATTTATCAAGATGTGATTCACCCTCTCTGTCAATGATATCAAGGATGTAAAATCGAAAATTTAATGCGTTGTAAACTGGGTTTAAACCAGGGTTGGCAAACTGTTCCCACCAACAAAAACCCACTGGGTTTTTGCAAATAAGTGGTTTTTTGTTAGAAATTATTTATAATTTAGAAATCCCATCTATAAAGTATAGAATAGATGGGATTTCTAAATTATAAATAATTTTTCTTTTAAGAAAAAACTCTTATTTTATTTTCTAGAAAATAGTATTAAACATAAAAAATAACTACAGTTATAAATATAATAAAAACAAGTTTATCTTTTACAATTGGTTCAGTTTTCCTTTTCCTGTAAAATCAAACGATATTTTTGTTTAACAGCGGACATAAATGTTGTCCAGAATCAATATTTAACTAATTAAAATGTTTAGTTTTAAAACTTTATAATAATTTTATTTTAATTTTAGTAGCAACATAATTTTAAATCTAATAAAATTTTCTTCTAAAACCGTTTCAACTATTAAAAAACTAAAAAAAAAAAAAAAAAAGATAAAACAGTGCAACTTATTTTTATAATTAAAAAAATTTGAATGATATGTATTGTACTTTAGAATTTAAATTATTTTATTTTATCAATTATTGTCATTAAGAATATTTATTTTGAATAAGCATACGTTAAAATAAAATATAGCTTAATCTTACTATAGCTTAATCTTACTTACTATAGCTTAATCTTACTATAGCTTAATCTTCTAATACCAATTAATCTTTAGTATTAGAATCAAACCAATTTTTATTTCTAAGATAGGTATTAGATTAATTATTAATTAGTAGTTTAATATAATTAGGTGTATTACAACTAACAGGCTAAAAAACATATAGGGTAAGTGCTCCAGTGATTGACACTTTTAGAGCAATCTCTGATGTTTTTAATGTTCTAGTCATCAGAAAATATTTTTAGAAATCTTAAGTTAATATACATGGCATTAAAGACCAATATATATGTTAAAATATATGCATTTAATAACAATTGCTATTTTTTTTTTATGAATTATTATTTGACACCCACTCAGTGTTCCAGTAATTGACACTGCCAGTTTTTCATTTTATCAGTAATTGGCAGCCTATGTTCAAGTGTTTGACACTGCTTGTTATTCGTTTTACCAGTTATTAGCATCCCATGCTCCAATGTTTGACATAAAATGTTAAAATTCTTGTAAAATATATGATTTTATGATTTTTTTAATTTATTAATTATTTCGGGATAGATGTCAATCACTGGAGCACCTACCCTATCTAACATTGCAATGCAAATGCATTCAAACAAAAGCCCAGAAAAACCCAAGTGGGTAGGGTTTTGGCCAACCCTGGTTTAAACTGCCATTAGTTTTTTTTTTTTTTTTTTTTTTTTTTTTAAGCATTTTGCTAAAATATGTTGGTAAGAATTTTGCTAAAAAGCTAAAACTGGAAAGTTTTATAAATATCTCTATATAATAACTTCTAATTTTTATTCAAATATTTGCCGGCAAAATTACCAAATAATGACTGAATTAGGAATCGCTATTTACTTAGTAATTTGGATTTATTTCCGATTTTTAATAGGTGAATTTAAATGCAAAAATAGTATTTAAATATATGCCAGAATTCAGAATTTGCATCATAGAAGCGTTCTTAGCACTAATATTGTACGATTCATTATCGACCCCCTATTCATTACTCTCTTTTAAAATCGCTTTTCCATGATTTTGCACATCTGACATAGCTGCCTCTTTTTCTATTGCTGAAATCGAAATAAAGCTTCACTGATTCATGTTTCTTGAATCACAAGTATGGATGCTTGGTTAAAATCATCAGTGAACACAAAAGGGATAGAAAACAAAATCGGGGATAATCAAGTTAAGTAAAAAAAAAATTAAAAAATTGACAGTATCCAAAAAATTAACTGTCGAAAAAGCTAAAATAGTGCTTGTGTATTTCAGCTAAAATGCTAAAGAATTTTTTTTGCCAGGTTAACCCTGATTGTAAATGGAAAATGAATTTTGTTTTCATTTTGATTAAATCTATTGTAGTTTAACCTGAAACAGAATAAATAATAATAATAATAAACAATAATAAATTACTGATGCTACTAGTCTATCAAAATTCTGGGTCTCTGGGGGCGCATGGTTCCTCATTTAAATGAAATTAAATTTAAACATTAAAGATATAAATTAACTAGTATTATGTAGGAGATGGTTGCTGTTTGTTAAGAAACAAGTGAAAACATTTAACCCAGTGTATTTTCGAAGGAGAAAGGAAAAATGAATAAGAAAAAATATCGTATAATATGTAAATTATTATTTTTTTTTTAAACTAGAAAAAATTTAAGAAAGTTTTTGAAATTATTTGCATTAGGAGAACAAAATTTCTTTCATTTGAGGGAGGAGAAGTTTTGTGGTAAGCAAATTGATTACAAAATTTAGTTTAGTTTTACATTCTAATTCATATATGGTACAGGACCCATTAACCCAGTCGTGCAGTCGCCACCCATACGGCAACTGCACGACTGAACCAATTGTGATTATCGGAATTTTCAGAATTTCAATCCCTGCTGAAAACGGGAATATCATTCCTTCTAGGCTATCTCCCCCTACCCCGTCAAGGCCCTGACTAATGCCAGGGCATAGGGGCAGCTGCCCTGGGTGCCTGTACTGGAAAGTGGAATTCTGCAAATGCAGAAATTCTGCTACCTAAAGACCATTTAGGTCACTGTAAGGAGGCCCCCTAGAATAAGCTTGCCTCAGGGCTCCAGGTAGTCTTCCAGATAATCTAAGTCGGGCTCCCCCCCCCCTCCCCCTTTCCTTTAACTACAAAATAACTTATCAATAAACTGTACTGATTATTTAAGTACTGCATTAGAAAAAAAGTAAAAGAAATGTACTTACTTATTTTTAAAAGAAATTACTACAGTAATAACATTCTGATGTTCGTTCATCGGTTTCATTTGTATTATTCCAATGGTCTTAGAACACAGGAAGGTGATGTGATTCAATGTATCGACACTTTTTACTGGTGAACTTTTTGTATTGGAACTTTGTTTTTGCGTCTCAGAACTTTGATTTTGTGCTGGCTACTCGTGCGTGGTGTATCATATTGGAGTTCGATGACCATTTTCCGAACTTCATATTTTGTTTGAAGCTTTGATATAGGGCATCCATTGGCTATTTGTTATACTGTGATGTGATTCAGTGTATCATACGTTTTTTATCGATAATCTTTTACGTATCGGAACTTCATTTTACCTCTCGAAACTTTGTTTATGATCTGGTGGCGGCTGCTTGTTTGTGTTTATTGTACATGATTGGTTCTTTTTTTCTTTATGGTAAAATAAGGTTTTAAAAGATTTTTTTTTTCCTTCTTCAGAACAGGATGCTTTAAAAATATAAGGGAAACATCAGTTTTAAACAAGAAATATATTTTAAAATTTGCTTTTTTTTTAATGAAAATTATGCGTTTCTTGGGATGCACCACAATAATTTTTTAACATCCTACGTTTGGATTTTTGCATAATTTATGCGCTATATTGTGCAAGTGGCATCGCTAATAAATATTATCCAAAATTTTGTAAAAAAAATGTAACATAAAAAATGTAAAGAAATATTCAGTTTTAAAACAAGATGCACACAAAAGAGAAGGTGGAGTGTATTCATCAATCAATAATATGCATTTTACGAGATTTCCTTGCTCTTAAAAATTGTCTGGAATTGCTGTTTTGTTTCTTTTTATTTCTAAAAAATACTTTTGAAGTATTTCTTTTTTATAAATAGACCTTTACTTTTATATGCATATTTTTATACTAAGTATAAAAAGGAAGCTTATTTTTATATACACTGTATTGACAAAAGTATTTGGTCATTTTGCCAGAATGCTTACATTATTAATTTCCTTCTATGTAAATCTAAAATTGCATTGTTATACTAATACATGTATTTTATTTTAATAAAATATTAAATTACTGTGATAAAAAATATGTGCATTGTATTAATGATTATATATACACACACATGTATACATAGGGAAATGTTTGAAAAGGGTTTTCATGTATATATATATATATATACACACACATACGTACACTCTGAAGAGAAAAAAAAAAACTGGTACACCTGATTAATATTATGTACAGCCCTGCGCGATCACAGATACCACAACACTACTTAACACAAACTCATTTAACACATTGAGCGCCATGTCAGCCATTCTAGACTCTAGACATTTTGTCATATATCTTTAAGTTCTGAAGGAACCATCTTGAAACTTTAGGAGTGTGCAGAACATGTTATACTTCAAAAATTTCAGTGAAAGTTTTACCCCGAAAGTAAAAGCAGTACCAATAAAAAATTTAAACGTTGAGCGCCTTGTCAGCCATCGGTGGCTGACAGTGTCAAATAGGATATAAAGCCGCGTGAACCATCGGTGGCAGATGTGAAACAGGTTATAAAACTAAAAATATTGCATTTAATGATTGAAAATTTATTAAAAATTTGCTTAATTTTTATTTATTACAGGAGGAATCATTATGGAATTTTAGTGGATTTCAAGAATTTGCGTGGCGTTCAACATGTTAATCTCTAAAGGTGTGCTGGAGGTAATTCATTACAGGAAAATCCACAAATCCATTTTGAAAAGTCCCTTTATAGCGTGTGTTAGTTACTCATAGCACATACATAATAAAAAATACATACATAAAAAAATCACCTTCCTGAGATTATTTGGAAGAGTTATTTTTGCGAAGCATTCATAAACCAGAAACTTGAAACTATAATTTAATATAGACATCTTACTTTAGCTTCTTACCGACCGCTAGCAATGAAATTATTAATAGTAAAAGTAAAACACCATGCCAGTACAGAATAAACGCCATCCAAGCATACATCAATAGAGCTATCCTCATTTGTAATGAACCAAACGACCTTAACCCATTTTATCCCAATTTATTTATTTTGCTCAAATTTGAGAAAAATGATATTTTTTAAGGTTAATTAAACCTAAATAAACTAAATACAACAAATTAATATATATGTATATATATATATATATATATATTGTATAAGAAATCTTATCCATCTTGTACGCAGGACATTGAAATAAAGAGGATGAAATTTGCACTTATATGTTTTAGTGTTCTCTTTAATAGTGAAAAGTGCTTTCCGAGTATAAAGTTTTGCTTTATCTGTATAATACTTTCTTATTTACATGATAGTTCTCCAGAAAGAATTTTCAACCGCAAAAAGAAGATAAACCACGCCCCCTAATGTAATGATTAAACAAAGATTCCAGATGGAGGAAGTGAGACACATAGCAGAAGCTATATATACCATTATATATTCCAGCTGACAAAATATTTGCACTAAGCAAATTCTGATTTCTATATTCTATTTTTCAGCTGTCCTTCAAATAGGACAATGAGATAAAATGGGTTAAAGAAGAACTTAAAACTATAACGAATATCACCGTCAAAGCAGGTTACCCAAGTAATTTACTCAATAAATTATATAGAAAAAGAATAAAACAATTGATAAAATTAGCCCTCCCCCCCCCACCCTCAAAAGTACACCTCGTCTATTCCTTACGATCGTGGAGTGTCCGTTAAAATAAAAAATATATAGGTAAAAAATATAATATAAAAATTCCCATTAAACCCAATCCAACATTTAACAAAGAATCAGAAATGAAAAAGATCCAATTCCCCCAACTGAAAACTCAGGTATTTATAAAATCCCAGTACAAATCAATCAGCATAATAAATTATAAATTATCTCTAAAACTAGTATGTTGTCTCCACCACAAGACTTACTTCTATATTTTCCTATACAAATTCACTCAGTAACAATATTAAAAAAAAAAAAAAAAAAAAAAAAAAAAATTCTAAGTTTTTTTTCGTTAAAAGTAAAAAAAAAAAAAAAAAAAAAAAATCGATAACTGTGTTTTAAATTATCGCATATTTATAGTTCAGCCATTTGTTTTAAAGGTATTAACGAGACCTTTCGAAAGATACCCATCTTGAAAATTTAACCCCCCAACGGGGGGTTAAATCGCTTAACGGGGCTTAAATCGCTTAACGGGGGGTTAAATCGTATAAATCGGGGGTATTATCGCTTCCCCCCCCGCGATGCCCCACATGCACAGAAATTCTTTTCTAATTAACTACCACTATTATCAATAATTCATATTAATTTTACAATCACAGGTTAGGAATAACTCTCATTATGTACATTTATACGAAATTTCGTCCTATACTGCCATGTTAAAAATTTAGCAAAAATTCTATCACAGCGTCTCCTCTTGAGCGATTGATCCCCAAATCTAATCAGCACCAGCTTATGTCAGGGGCCAACTAAATACCAAGTTTGGTTACATTTCGTTTAAAAAAAAAGAAAAAAAATACGATTTTTTTTTCTAAGATTTTTTTTCGTTAAAAGTAAAAAAAAACGATAACTTTGTTTTGAATTATCACAGATTTATAGTTCAACTATTCGTTTTAAAGGTATTAACGAGACCTTTTGAAAGATACTCATCTTGAAAATTTACTCCCCTTGAGGGGGGACTACCCCCCCAGGGGGGGGGGGCGAGGCTCTTACACACACAAAATATTTTTTACCAGTTGACTATCTCTATTATAAATAATTCTTGTAAATTGCATAATGATTACTAAAAAATAATTCTATCTATGCTCATTTATACAAAATTTTGTCCTATATCACCATGTTAAAAATTTAGAAAAAGCGGTATGGCAACGCAACCTGTAAGACAATTTTTACCAAAAGTTGATAGGCACTAATTTATGTCAAGGTGCAACTACATACCAATTTGTATTAAATTCTGTGTAGTAGTTCCTGAGATACAGTTGCCACAAAATTTTGTCACACACACACACACACACAGACAGACGGACAGACAGACATTTTCAAAAAATGGTCAGATCGTGTTCTGCAGCTCTCAAAACGTGTAAATCCATCAAAAACCTGAGGTCGAAAATTTTTACGAATCCAATACTTTCTTCTATTGAATATAGAAGAAAGTAAAAAGAGGAATACTTTGCGTAAAATTAAAGAATATTTGTTGTTAACCCTTTGAGTGCTATGGACGCACATATGCGTCCAGCGAAAGTCATTAATATAGACTATGGACGCAAATACGCGCTTAGCAGATGTTATCAGTCTGGACTATGGACGCAAATACGCCCCCGGCAAAAATGATCAGTGTACTATGCAACACTCGCATAAAGCGCGTCCGCTATAAGAATGACACAACTGGTCAGCGCCAACCGCGCGCCGTCCGTATGGACCGTATAGGCCGCGAGTATTCAGCACTCAAAGGGTTAAAATCTAAGAATTAAACAACACATATTAAGCATAACTAATATAATAAAAAAGCAGCACAAAACTGGCGTTGTAAAAAATATTACTTACAAACTTTGAATAAACACCATAAAATGTGATAAACTTGCAACAATTGTTTTGGGTCGAAAAAACACACGACCCTTCATCAGGCGAATAAAGTAAGCACGAGTGCTGCAGTCAAAGCGGAGTTTATTGCATTTTATGGTGTTTATTCAAAGTTTGTAAGTAATACATAACTAATACACTATAGTGACTGTTAGGTATTGATATACTTTTGCCTCACTAGAGGGCGCCAGAGGTCCCGTTTAGATAAGATTCAAAGAACATTTTTTGTTTACTCGCTCGCGGGACATTAGTTTTGGTTTTAGTTTGAGTTCTGTTCTACAATGGAGAGCAATGTCATGAAATAGTAGTTTGCTCTCGGGGCCTTTGTGGTCTGATTTTATTATTCATGGAGCTACCGTTGAAGAAATAGAAAAAGTAGCCCATAGATTAGTTAGTTTTAGTTTGTCTTTAGTGAAGAGAGCAACACAATGAAATAGAATGCTCTCAGGCCATCTTTGGCCTAATTTATTTTTATGGAACCACCATTGTCATAACGAAATAGAAAACTGGTGGCTTAGTTATTAAAATATTACGAATAGAAAATTGTTTTCGTGAAATTTCGAATATGTAAATACCTTTTGTAAATAGTGTTTCTTCATGTAAATACTTTATTTAATAAACTGTATATATTTTTCTCATCTTAAAGAAGAAGCTATTATTTCTAGAAAAACAAGTGTCCGTTATAAGTCTTCATTTTTTTACGTCGAAGAATTCTACAGGTAAGAAGAATATTATTATATCAGTTTGAAGATTATTATTTTGAAATATAAAATGATTTGAAATTATTAAATAAGACATTTGATTAAATGAAATAACCTGCAATCATTATATTACAAAGAATCGAGAAGATTCGCTTGAAGCCATTCAGAAGAATGGCGTTTTATAACATAATTTTATGGCGTCCGCCACATCAGGATGTATTGTTTATATTAAATACAGGATATATTGTTTATATTAACTGAAAAGAAAAGAATTATTTTCATTTGAAATAATAAATGGTTTAAAGATTATATTATTATTATATGAAATGTTTTTCAAAAGATATCTAAGATTGAAATTATTTAGAATATAGAATATTCCTTTTTCAAAGTAAATAAAATTAAAAGTGACTGATTGATTGAAATAAAACAAGATTTTTTATTCGTTCTATTATTTGTACATTTAAAACGTAAATTTATTAAGGTCAAAATAAGATAGTTGTTTTTTTTATGATTGAAATAAATAAAAGTAAAAAAAAAAAAGCAATTGAGTATTGAGTTGACCTTGAAAAGGAAGCATCATTTGATGAAAGAAAGAATAAAAAAGCATTTTTTCATGGTAAATATTAGATGATGTCAAAATCTGATTGCAGTGAATTTTTATTGTTTTATTTTTTGTTTCGCAATGATTATGAAATAAAGTATTATTTTAGAATTTATGAATGAAAACAGAATGTGCAAGATAGAAGCTTCGATTTTAATTTATTTTTTGGATTACATTTGGTGATTGTTTAATTCAATAAATTTTTACAGTTATTAAATAAATAAAAATTATCATTCAGTTGAAAGTAAATATTGCTATAAGAGTAAAATAAAAAATAATAAATGGTTATTTTCTTTTGTTTACATTTTACGAAAAGAAAATGGCTCTCCAAATAGAATTTTTTACAAGTTGTTCTTAGAATAAAATCTTCTTGGTAAATAGAAGAGTGAAGGTTTTTACATTTAAATTAAAAGGCATAAATAACGAGTAATTGGTTAATTAACATAAAACTGTTCTGTTTTTGTTTAAAAATCATAAATGGAAAAAATAAAAAGGCGAAGAACTCCATTACGATCTTCCTTTACTAAAACTTTAAATATTTTAAAAACTGAACTAGAGAAAGAAGATCTTGAGAAGGGTATACTTTTAGATAATTTAAATAAATTAGAGGGTTTAATGACAGAATTAAAAGCATTTGATAATGAGATATTGGACATTATGTCGGAAGATAGTAAATGCGATGAAGCTTTGATTATAAAAGAAGCCGAAGAAAGCGAAGCATGCTGTGATGAATTTATCACAGTTAAAAGACTAATTAATGAAAAGTTAAATTCAAATGTAAATTTTAATTACACAAGCCAAAATAAAATAGAAAGCGAAACAAACTTGAAAACAAAGCGATATAAATTACCAAAATTAGCTATCAAGAAATTTGATTCAAAATTGATAAATTATTTGCCCTTTTGGGCCCAATTTAAGAAAATTCACGAGGATGAAGAATTAGACAACGCTGACAAATTTCAGTACATTTTACAGTGCGTAGAACCAGGAACTCGAGCCAGAGAATTACTCGAAAGTTACCCCGTAACATCAGAAAATTATTTAAAGGCAGTAAAGGCTTTTGAAGAACGCTATGGGGATAAAGATATCTTAATCGAAGTATATGTTCGAGAATTTTTGAAATTAATTACAGCTAATGTACAGACTAGGGGAAATAGAAAAAATTTGTGTAATTTAGTGACCAAGATAGAAGCACACTTGAGATCGCTGGAAAGCATGGGTGTAAACATTGATCAGAACTCTGCGTGGCTGTACCCAATGATAGAATCCTGTTTACCCGAAGATATTATTAGAACGTTTCAAAGACTTAATGTTGGGGCCAGGGAAGATTCTACTGAGTTAGATGACAAGGAAACCACACAGAAATCGAACTTGTCACTATTGCTGAATTTTTTGAAAAGGGAAGTGGCAGGTGAAGAAAGGTTACAATTAGCCAGGTCAGGTTTTGAAATTAATTCACCCAAGGAAAATGTTAAAAATAAATTCCACAAGAGAGATAACAGGGTCCCCACTGCTACAGGTTTATTCGCTGCAAAAGAACTAAGCTGTATATTTTGCGGAAAAACGCATGAGAGTAAAGACTGCATAACAGCCAGATCGCTCTCCCTTGACGAAAAGAAAAATAAAGTAAAAGAAAAAAATTGCTGTTTGAAATGTTTACGTTTTGGACACCGGGCAAAAACGTGCAAGGTTTTTATTAAGTGCCACGTTTGTTCGAAACCACACACAGAACTATTTTGTCCAGAGATAAGGAAAGGGGGTGAAAATAGTAGAAGCAAACCTCCCGAAGTAATACAGAACACTGTCGCCAAACAATGCTCCCAGGAAATAGCCCTTATGACGTTAGAAATAAATATAAAACGGGAAAAAGGCCAAAAAAAGGTGCGTTGTCTTATGGACAGTGGTTCGCAGAAAAGTTACATCTTGAGGAAAACTGCGAAAGAGCTCAAGCTCAAACCCATTGGAACAGAAGTAATTGCCCATACAGTTTTTGAGGGTACACAGATAGAAGCTAAACAGCATAATAAATTTAGAGTTACAGTGGGTGCATCGAATAATTGGGTCAGTTCCATACATCAGCTCGATCTTTTAGACCAAGAGAAAATTTGTGGTGAAATTCCTCGAATTCCAAAAGGAAATCTGTGCAGAGAACTCAAGAAAAATAAGCTGTTGTTGTCCGATATCGGCCCTGGTAGTACGGAAATAGAAATCCTGATCGGGAGTGACGTTTACGGTCAACTGTTAACGGGTCGAGTCAAGCAATTAGAAAATGGACTCACAGCGATAGAAACCAAACTTGGATGGACAGTTTGTGGAAAAACAGGGCTTCCATCTCAGGGTTGCTTGAATAGCGGTACAGCGGTATTGATGATAAATCTGTACATAAAAGATTGGAATGTTCCAGACTTGTGGCGACTCGAAACGATAGGAATCAACGACCCTGCACAAACCTTGTCCAAAAGAGAAGAAGAAGAGCAAGCCCACGATATGTTTCTTAGACAACTCACCAGAAATGAAGATGGTCGTTATCGAGTGGGTCTTCCATGGATTTCCAACAATGTCAATATTCCCTCAAATAGAAATGAAGCGGAAAGAAGATTATTCAGTACTACCCGAAGATTAAAGAAATTAAATAAATTTGAGGATTACGATCTAATTTTAAAGGAATGGCAAAGAGAAAATGTCATACAGGAAGTCCCTCAGACAGAACTGAAAGAAGTTAGGGAACACTACTTATGCCACCATCCAGTCATCAAGCCTGATAGTTCTACTACCTCCATCAGACCAGTTTTTGATGCATCATGCAAAGTCGGAAGAGCACCGTCACTGAATGATTGTCTCTTTAAAGGACCAAATTTATTAGAAGAGATTCCCGCAATATTGTTAAGATTCAGAGAAAAGGCAATCGCTGTTGTATCCGACATTAGAAGAGCCTTCCTTCAGATCGAAATAAAAGAGGAAGATCGGCATTTTTTAAGGTTCCTGTGGTGGAAGAAGACGAATGAAATTAAAGTCTATCAGCATAATAGAGTGGTGTTTGGTATTACTTCCAGTCCATTTTTACTTGGCGCAGTTATCAGACATTATTTGAATGGGTGTCCAGAAGAACTTAAGGCAATTGCTCAGAAACTTCAGAAGTCATTCTATGTAGATAACTGCGTCACATCTGTAAACAACACGTCCGAATTGGAAGAATTTAAATCTAAGGCAACAGAAATCATGGCTGAAGCTAAAATGGACCTAAGATTGTGGCAATTCGGTCCTGTAAAAGAAATAGAAAAGTTGTCTTTAGAAAATGAAAAGGAAGACTTCTCAACTCCAATTCCAGTTTTAGGAATTAAATGGGACAGAACAGATGATAGCTTGATGGTCTGCAATAAATTTGACTTAGAAATAGTGAATCCATCAAAACGTCAAATTCTATCCATAACTCAAGGAATTTTCGATCCCATCGGTTTTCTAGCTCCAGCATTGTTACCAGCCAAGAAAATAATTCAAGAATCTTGGTCCAGCAAATCAGCATGGGACACTCCGCTTCCAGAGAAAATTCAAAGAGACTTTCAGAAATGGTACAGCGAATTAAAACAGCTAACAGAATTGAAGATCCCGAGAAGAATAGGTTATGGAAATAAAGAAGATTGGACCCTACATATTTTCTGCGATGCAAGTCAAAGTGCCTATGCAACAGTAATTTTTCTACGGTGCGAAGAAGAAAAAAGAGTTTCAATTCAATTTTTGGGAGCAAAATCGCGGTTGGCTCCAAAAAAGGCTCTAACGATTCCTCGTCTTGAGCTGCTTGCCTGTGTGTTGGGATCCAGACTATCAAAGTATGTCGTAGAAGCTTTGGACATCCCTACAATACCAACTTACTTTTGGACTGATTCTTCGACAGTTTTGGCCTGGATTAAAAGAAATGACCAGTGGAGTACCTTTGTGGGCAACAGAATCAGAGAAATATGCCAACTTACGAACCCTCACCAGTAGTACTTAGTTCCAGGAAGTCAAAAGACGGCAGACCTGCCTTCCCGTGGTTGTAGTCCTAAATACCTTGTGGAATCGGGATGGTGGGAGGGACCTAAATGGCTAGAAAATGAAAAAAGTAACTGGCCCCAACCGAAGATTGTCCCTAATGAAGTCTTAGTCATGTCGGAGAGAAAGAAAACTGCAGTGTCATTATTTTCGAGTCAAAATGTAGATCCATTTATGAATTATGAAAGAATTTCGAAATTTAGTAAACTTGTAAATATTATTTGTTGGATAAGAAGATTTGTAACAAAATGTAGAAATAAAAATCATATTTTCCCAGCTGAACTTTCGGCAGAAGAAAAGGAAGAGGCGGAAAAATTTCTCTGGTCACGCATACAGTTAGAATGTTTTGGTGATGTGCGAGAAACAATAAAAGGACTTGTTGTTATGAAAGATCAAGACAATATTCTAAGAGTCAAAACAAAGTTGTTAGATCGAGAAGACACCTTTTCTTTCAAGTATCCTATATTGTTGCCATCAAAACATCATGTTGTAAGGTGCCTAATTAGAGACTGCGACTTGAAGAATTGCCATGCTGGACTTCAGACAGTTGGTTCGATTTTACGTGAACATTACTGGATTATTTCTGCAAAGCGTAACATCCGAAGTGAATTGATAAAATGCACAAAGTGTAAAATTTTTTCTTCCAAACCATTTGTTACTCCTCCGATCCATTTACCTTCTGACAGAGTCAGAGACTCAAAAGTTTTTGAAGTTGTTGGCATCGACTTATGTGGCCCTCTTTACCTGAAAAATAAATCCAAAGTATGGATAGTCATTTTTACCTGTGCAGTATATCGAGCCATACACTTGGAATTAGTGACGAATCTTTCAACAGAGGGATTCATACAAGCGCTAAGAAGATTTGTTGCCCGAAGAGGAAGAATTTCAACAATCTACAGTGACAATGGAACTAACTTTCGCGGTGCCAACAATCTCTTTAGATCTCTTGACTGGAATCAAATTCAAAAGACGGATGACATAGCTCCAATAAAATGGAAGTTCATCCCCCCAACCGCTGCTTGGTGGGGCGGATGGTGGGAGCGTCTCATTAGAAGTGTAAAAAACCTCCTACTGAGAACTCTTGGAAAATCTTCCCTCAATTTTGAAGATCTCTCTACTATCTTGTGCGAAGTTGAAGCCATAATGAACAGTCGACCTTTAACATACCTATCAGAAGAACCAGACAAGTTCATTCCTTTGACACCTTCCTGTTTTATGCAAGACATTCAAGAAATTGGTGTACCAGATCTGGATGCCATTGATGCTAAAAAACTGAGAGCACGATACAAGCACTGCCTAAGTGTTCGAAGGCAACTACAAAGTAGATTTCGAAAAGAGTATCTAGCGCAGTTGGTACAACGAAGTAGACAGATATGTAAGCCTGTTAAACAAGGCGACATTGTGCTAGTAGAAATCAACAGTGTGAAAAGACTACAGTGGCCAATAGGAAGAGTAGTGAAAATTTTTCCCAGCCGAGATGGCCGTGCCAGGGTTGTGGAAGTGAAAATGCATTCTGGGACATTGATTAGACCACTTCAAAAACTCTATCCCTTAGAGATATCAGATGCTGAGGATTCAGTGATACAAGCAGCAAAAGAGACAATAAACTGAAAGTGGTCAGAAACTATAAAAAACTTTTCGAAAAACAATCACAAATGTTTTAAAATTGCATTGAATTTTAAAATATTTTATTTTTATTTTTCTTTATTTTCATTAGTTTGTAACTTTAATTTTTTCTATTTGTAGTTTATAGATTTAATTTTTCTTAGTATGTAGTTTTATAAGTTTAAATTTTCTTAATTAATTAACTGTTTAATTTTTTATCTCTCACCTAAAAAATTAAAGGTGGGAGGATGTTAGGTATTGATATACTTTTGCCTCACTAGAGGGCGCCAGAGGTCCCGTTTAGATAAGATTCAAAGAACATTTTTTGTTTACTCGCTCGCGGGACATTAGTTTTGGTTTTAGTTTGAGTTCTGTTCTACAATGGAGAGCAATGTCATGAAATAGTAGTTTGCTCTCGGGGCCTTTGTGGTCTGATTTTATTATTCATGGAGCTACCGTTGAAGAAATAGAAAAAGTAGCCCATAGATTAGTTAGTTTTAGTTTGTCTTTAGTGAAGAGAGCAACACAATGAAATAGAATGCTCTCAGGCCATCTTTGGCCTAATTTATTTTTATGGAACCACCATTGTCATAACGAAATAGAAAACTGGTGGCTTAGTTATTAAAATATTACGAATAGAAAATTGTTTTCGTGAAATTTCGAATATGTAAATACCTTTTGTAAATAGTGTTTCTTCATGTAAATACTTTATTTAATAAACTGTATATATTTTTCTCATCTTAAAGAAGAAGCTATTATTTCTAGAAAAACAAGTGTCCGTTATAAGTCCTCATTTTTTTACGTCGAAGAATTCTACAGGTAAGAAGAATATTATTATATCAGTTTGAAGATTATTATTTTGAAATATAAAATGATTTGAAATTATTAAATAAGACATTTGATTAAATGAAATAACCTGCAATCATTATATTACAAAGAATCGAGAAGATTCGCTTGAAGCCATTCAGAAGAATGGCGTTTTATAACAGTGACCTTGTAAAGTTCAATACAGACAAAAAATGGAGTTCTTTTATTGCCTCTCACATACTTCAAATTCATTAAAACAGCCTTTTTAAATGATTTAGTTTTTATAAACATTTTCCGTGTTTCTAGAATTAGATTTAATGCTTACCTGTCACTTGGTTCAATGAAACACTATAAATTAATAATAAACATTTATATAGAACGACTGATAAAATAATAAATGTTACAAGATTTTTTTTTTTTCCCCCATAAAAATAAATAAAAATTTCACAAAAATATTTTATTTTTCACAGAAATGGGCCTAAAAAATTAAAATCTGGATTGATTCCTGACACGTTAGTGTAAAATACACTATTTACCAATAAGTATTCGAACACGATCAAATTTAAACGCTTTGTGAAATGTCTAGAAACGTTTTTTAGGATTCATCTTGAAACTTTGGTAGTGCAAAGAACATGTTACTCCTCATATATTTCAGCAACCTGAAGAGAAAAATGGAACCAGTAAAAAATTATGCAAAAGTCAAAACGGTTTGGGTCAACCAGTAAAAATTAATGCTTTAAATGCTTTTTGACTGAAGCATGTGATTATGAAGATTTTTCTCATTATCTGTATAAATTTTTATGAGGTTACCACATACATTCATGAAAATATAACGGTTTTTAAAAAATTGCAAAAGAAATTTTCCATATTTTTAATTATAATACATAGGGTATTAGACCCAGTGCAAAGCCATTTTTAGAAAATTTGGCATACTACATTAGACACAGCATACTGCAATCAGAATGCAAAAATATTCAACATCTTATGAAATATAAGCACTTTTACTAGATAATTTTTAACTACGCATGCATTAACTTAAAAAAAAAAAATTCATTTGCGTAATTTAATAGCCCAAACTATTGAGCAAATTATATGAAAATCCCAATTACAATTAAGTATCAGGTAAATTCAAAAAGTTATGAAAGATAGAATGAACAGAATTTCAGTTCTCTCAAAATAAAAGCTACACTATAACCATAGACCTATTATAAGAGTGGACGGGACAATGGCAATCTTTTTTAGTGGCAAAGATAACTCATAAAAAGGTCATGTGAATGTTGATCTACAGGAAGCCAAACTGGCCAATATTGAAATTTACTCGCCATGCTCTAAATTCTGTTTTTTATTAAGCAGACGATATTTTCCCTTTTTCTTTGAAAGTTCTTTTTAAAATTTTTATTTCACTTTAAAATTTAGATTGTCTTGAATTTAAAAAGAGTTTTATAGCAAGAAATAGAAATTCGATGTACTTTAAAAGCCCTAGAAGTTATGTAAAATAAGGATTTTATTTCACAGGTAAGATTCTTTTTAATATTTTATTACTTCGTTCTTTTTAAGTAATTATTTTTATAAAATGCTTATAATTGCTATACTTATTTCTCTAAATTGAATTAGTTTAACTATATTATATTTTATATTATTTCAAAAATGTCCATAATTATTTATGAGAGTTAAAACGAGTATAGACCAACGAGATATATAAATTAGAGTGCTGATTCAATGGATGAAGGATTAGCTTTCCGTGGTTCAAGATTAATCACGTGACATGCTCCAATAGGTTGCTGTGTTTGGCCCTTTATCGCTATTTTGGCATTTAAAATATCAGTTCGATAAATTATCATTATTATTACGTAACATGACAGTCCTATGACCGAAATAAATTGTTTTTAAAATAATTTTACACATATTTCACATTTTAATAAATAATAAAATACCTTTTTTTTTTTTTTTTTTTATCGTTTCCCAACAAAGTTTAAAATTGTTTATGAAAGAAAATTTAAACTTTTAAAGAGCTAAATTTAACAACAAATAATAATTTTTCAACTATTTCTAAGCATTTGGTCGGTTAAAGTTCAACTACACGAAATAAAAAAGAAGTAAAATCAAAATCAAAATGATTTAGAACAAAAGAATACTAAACTAAGTAAGTAAACAAAAACATTGGCGTTTATGACCATAGACCTATTATAAGAGTGGACGGAGCATTCCATTATTAAGGGAATACAAGAAAAGGTGCAAAGATAAAACCACGTGAATGTTGAAAAAGGTTACCTTTTTCTACATTTATCTCGTTATTGGCGATTTTTTGCTTTCAATATAAATATATATATTATTAAAAGATACAGCAAGCAAAACTAGTGTAAAACACTACAGCTACTAAAATATATTTTTACCTTGTTATTAACACTTTTGAACAAAGTTCAAAAGTTTTTATAACTTTGTTTGTCTATATTCGTTTTAACTCTCGTAAATAATCATTCACATTTTTGAAATAATATAAGATATAATATAGTTAAACTAATTCAATTTAGAGAAATAAGTATAGAAATTATAAGCATTTTATAAAAATAATTACTTAAAAAGAACGAAATAATAAAATATTAAAAAGAATCTTACCTGTGAAATAAAATCCTTATTTGACATAACTTCTAGGGTTTTTAAAGTACATCTAATTACTATTTCTACCTATAAAATTCTTTTTAAATTCAAAGCAATCTAACTTTTAAAGTGAATTTGTTTTTTTTTTTTTTTAAAGAACTTTCAAAGAAAAAGGAAAAATATCGTCTGCTTAATAAAAAGTAGAGTTTAGAGCATGGCGAGTAAATTTCAATATTGGCTAGCTTGGCTTCTGTAGATCAACAATCACGTGACCTTTTTATGAGTTATCTTTGCACTCAAAAAGGTTGCCATTGTCCCGTCCACTCTTATAATAGGTCTATGTTTATGACTTATGCGAAGAACAATCTCCAAACCGTTGCCATAGAAATTTACTGAAAATAAGCTGTTACCAAGGGAACCACCGAGTACGCAGGTGCAAGGAAAGCATGTCACATGACTCATCTTGGACCTTCTCAAGGGTTATCATTTATCACTCTACTTTATATATCTTGTTGGTATAGACAAACCAAAGTTATAAAATCTTTTGAACTTTGTTAAATGTTAATAACAAGGTAAAAATAAATTTCAGCAGCTGTAATATTTTACACTAGTTTTGTTTGTTGTATCTTTTAATAATAATAATAATATATATATTTATATTCAAAACAAAAAATTGCCAATAACGCGATAAATGCCAAAAAAGGTAACCTTTTTCAACATTCACATAGTTTCATTTTTGCACCTTTTCTGATATTACCTTAATAATGGAATGCTCCGTCCACTCTTATAATAGGTCTATGACTATAACGGGTTTTACTCATTTTTATCTTGATTCAACCAATGCCCAATAGTAATAGAGTGTTCGCTGATTGTTAATAAATATTTGATAAAACCTCCTATCATCTTCCCTTTTCTTGAGAAGAGCTGAAATTCTGTTCATTCTCTCTCTCATAATTTTTTGAATTTACACGATATTTGTTTGAGGTTTTCATATAAGTTGCTCAATACTTTTGGCTATTAAATTATGCAAATGGAATTCTTTAAAATCTTGCGCGTGCGTAGTTAAAAATTATTTAGTAAAAATGTATATATTTCGCAAGATATTTAACATTTTTGCATTCTGATTGTAGTATACTGTGTCTAATGTAGTACGCCAAATTTCCTAAAAATGGCGTTGCACTGGGTCTAATACCCTACGCATTGTTAATTTTTTCGCAATGTTTTAAAAAAATCGTTATAGGGTTAGTGCACCAGTGATTGACACTTTTAGAGCAATCTCTGATGTTTTTAATGTTCTAGTCATCAGAAAATATTTTTAGAAATCTTAAGTTAATATATATGGTTTGAAAGACATTCAGAACCACAATATGTTAAAATATATACATTTGATAACTTTTTTTTTATGAATTTTTATCTGACACACACTCAATGTTCCAGTGATGGACACTGCCAGTTTTTCCTTTTTTTAGTAATTGGCACCCTGTGTTCCAGTATTTGGCACTGCTAGTTATTCATTTTACCAGTTATTGGCACCCTATGCTTCAGTGTTTGACATAAAATGTTAAAATTGTTATATGTAAAATATATGATTTTATAATTTTTCTTATTTATTAATTATTTCGGGATAGATGTCAATTACTGGAGCATACCAATCTCTGGAACACCTACCCTATCTCCATGAATATATGTGGTAACCTCATAAAAATTTATACAGATAATGAGTAATATTATAATCACGTGCTACAGCGAAAACGCACTTAATGCATTACTTTTTACAGAGTGATCCAAAGCATTTTGATTTTTGTTTAATTTTTTACTGGTCCCCTTTTGCTCTTCAGGACACAGCAGTTGATGAAATATATGAGGTATAACATGTTCTTTACATTTTCTAAAGTTTCAAGATGTTTCCTAAAGAACTTTTCTAGATATTTAACAAAACGTCTAAATTCGAAGGTATTCTAATACTGATTGGTAGATAGTGTACAGGCAGTGATAACTTTGTTTTGTATTCCTTTATAAGTTTTCATATGCGAATAAAATATGTCAGTATACAATATTAACAAAAATTTAAAATGTTTTTGCATACTTTTTTTACTTTAATCATATAAAAATGTATAATTAATTGTAAAATGAAAATCGTACATGGAAGGGTTAATTTATTTTTCTTTTGTTACTAGTTTTAATTTTACGCAAAATAATTCAATAATAAAAAATCAAATTCAAAATTGTGGTAAAGTACTGAATAGAATGAAATAAGTTACTGTTTAGACCAAGCCAAACATTAAGAATATGAAGTTCATTTAATTTTTATTTAATTATAATTAATTATTATTATTTTGTAATAAGTTTTTTTTTAGTCTAAAACTGTTGTTTTCTGAAATAAACTTAAAATTCAAACCGAATAGTGTTATTTTATGTTCAGTATAAAAAATCCAAAAGAGCCCACCCGGGTCTTTTAGAACCCTGGTTACCAGGCATGCGTATTTACTAGGCTTGGCTTTAATATAAAACTAATGAAAGTTAAGGGTTAAAAGGATCTTCTCAGCGAATATACAATATTCTAATAAAATATATGGCAGCAGATTTTTTTCCCTTTTATATTCCTGTAAATAAGGATACAAAGGATTTAAAAAGAAAAAGTTACTATGGTACTAAATTACTAAATCATGGTGTTGACGATACTTTATGAGTGGACTGTATATCATTTTAATAATTACTATTCTGAAGCTATTACTTCACAAACATTTAATTAAACTATTATACATATAGTATGTACATATTTACAGTTATTAGAGGACGTATTATTAACGTATTCAAATATGTTGACACCATAGTCAACGCAAACTATAAAAAAGGTGAACCATATCACCGAACAAGATAAACAAGAGAGATGTTACTCTTACAACGAAAAACAATACAACTACTCCGCTAAAGCGGGAATGCAAGTGAACAAGAGATGCGCGCCAAGGTTGCGCATATAGCCAAACTAAGGTGAGCGGCAACATACCGGCCCACCTTGAAACATTGTTTCAAAATTACAGTTATAATATGTAATAGCCTAATTATAATTAATTATACGAAAATGTTATATATGCAATTTAAATAATAAAACTTATACAAAAGAAATATTAATAACATTGTAAACAATAAAATAATACAAATGAAATACAATAAACAAATTAAATTTAACTATATACATTATTCATTTTCAAACGATTTTTTTTTTTTTTTTTTAACTTTTCCAAAGGCAGAAGAGCAATTTTGGAAATAGGTCGTTTATATGTCCCATTTCTTGTTTTAACTGAGACGACGCGTATTTTGTTATCCTTTCCTGGAATAATTTCTACTATTCTACCCAAAATCCAACTACATATGGGCAAGTTTTCTTCCTTTAATAATACCATATCCCCATTTTTAATGTTATTTGTTTCAAATTTCCATTTGTTTCTTTGTTGTAACGTATTTAAATTATGACATTGCCATTTTTTTCATATTCCTTGAACTATTTTAGTTAATTTTTGCCATGTATCTAATCGATTATCTGGAATGCCAGAGAACTCGGGTTCGATCACCGCTGTGATGGGTCGACCAACTAAAAAATGGCCGGGAGTCAAGACGTCCAAATCTTCGATATCGTTTGAAAGGGGGGTAAGGGGTCGAGAATTGAGGATTCCCTCAATTTGACAAACAACGGTTAAGAATTCCTCATATGTTAATTTAGCGTTTCCTACTGCGCGTTTCAAATGATACTTAAACGATTTTACGCCTGCCTCCCATAGCCCTCCAAAATTTGGGGCACGGGGTGGCAGAAATTTCCAATTAATATTCTCTGAATTTAAGAAATTAGTAAGGTTTTCATCAGGCTGAGTAGCTAATCTATGTAACCTTTTTAATTCATTATTTGCACAAACAAAATTTGTTGCATTATCACTGAATAATGTTTGGGCTTTGCCTCGTCTAGCAAAAAATCTTTTTAAAGTTGCGATAAAAGCTTCGGATGTTAAATCGCTAACTACCTCTAGATGCACGGCTTTAGTAGGCATGCAAATAAAAATACAAACAAAAATTTTGTTATAGATTCCTTTTCTTTGACCCCGATATTTAATTAAACAAGGGCCACAGAAATCTATACCGGTACAATAAAATGGATGAGTCACATTTACTCGTTCCTTTGGCAAATTTCCCATAAGTTGATTGACCGTTAAAGGTTTAAATTTGTAACACGTTACGCAGTTACGAAATATTTTCCGAGCTAAAGATCTCCCACTAACTATCCAATATTTTTTCCTAACGTGGTATAACAAAGAACGAATGAAAGAAACATGAAAGAATTTTTTATGGAAATGTTCCATAATCATGGAAGATAATTTATGGTCGTGGGACAACAAAAGGGGATGTTTACTATCAAAATTTAAATTAGCATTTTCCAACCTTCCACCCACTCTTAGGAGTCCATGAGAATCTAAAATTGGATTAAAACAATTTAATTTACCTGATACGGGCTTCCTTTTTTCTAAGCAGATCAATTCTGCGGCAAACTGTGTATACTGTATCTGTCTAATTAAATGTACTTCAGTGTCGTTTAATTCGGTGCTTCGGAGTGGTCCAGTTACTCTATTTCCCTTTGCTCTTGTATTCCTAATAAATCTAAAAATAAAACTACATATTCTAATTAATTTACAAAAATTATTTGTTAATGAAAACAAATGATTATAAAAGTTCTGGGAAGAATCCGTGGATTGGATTAATCCACACAACACTGCAGGGTTAGCGTCACCCTGGTGATTATTTTTCAACTCACTAATCACAATACTATTATCACTGGGGGACAGATAGTCAGAGTCGTTGTTTATGATACTACTGGATTTACTTAGAAAGTCTGGTCCCTGCCACCACAACTGATTATCCATTAAATCGGTGGTAGTTAGACCTCGTGAATTTAAGTCTGCTGGATTTTCCGCAGAGGACACATGGTTCCATGTGAAGTTTTTAGACAGTTCTTGAATTTTGGCAACCCTGTTGCCAACAAATGTTTTCAATTTCCAAGGCTCGGTTTGGATCCAGGCAAGAGCTATTTGAGAGTCTGTATAGAGATAAATATTATTGATCTGTAACCTCAAAGATTTCAAAATTTTCACAATTAATTTGCATAACAAAAGACAACCAGATAACTCGAGTCGAGGGATAGAAACAGTTTTTAGAGGTGCAACTTGAGATTTGCTGCTAACCAAATTGGAGACAATTTCAGAATTATGAATAGACTGAATATACACGGCTGCTCCAAAAGCTAATGACGAGGCGTCGGCGAATCCGTGTAAGTTTATTTGTTGTGCTTCAGGAATTAAAACATAGCGATTTATTCTAAGTTGTTCAAGAGCTTTTAACGAAGTGGCGAATTCTAGTCAATTTTGAGCAATAGGGCTTGGAATAGGGTCATTCCAGTCCAATTTTAATTTCCATAGTTCCTGCATAAACAACTTGGCTTTGACAATAACAGGACCGATGAGACCCAATGGGTCGAAAATGCGAGCAATGTCTGATAAAATGCTTCTCTTTGTCATAGACTTGAACTGACACAAATTTATTTTAAATGTGAAAGCATCTAAATTGGGTTTCCAGGCAACCCCTAGGGCTTTGGTTTCCTTATCAGAGAATGTGTACTCAGGGTATGTCTCTTTAGAAAAGTCAAGTAAGGAAATATGATTTGCATTCCATTTATGTAAATTCATTCCAGCGCTTTCTAACAAGTGTATAAGTTGTTTTTGAAGCTCCCTAGTAGATTCTAACGATTCTTCCCCACTTATTATATCGTCCATATACGAATCATGTAGCAAAATATCGGATGCCTTCGGATATTTCTCGGCTTCTTCAAGGGCTAATTGCTTCAACGTTCTAATGGCTAAAAAAGGGGCACAAGCGGTACCGTATGTTACAGTATTAAGTTCATAGGTTTCAATTTCTGAGTTCACATTATCTTTCCATAAAATTCTTAATAATTTTCTCTGATCCTCGGTAATCATTATGTGGCGATACATTTTTTCAATATCGGCCAAAAACACAAATCGGTGTTGTCGAAAGCGTAACATGATTTCATACAAATTTTCATTAACGACACCTTTATAAATTATGTCGTTTAATGATATTCCACTAGTTGTCGGACTCGAAGAATTAAATACAACGCGAAGCTTCGTAGTAGATTTTTCGGGCCTATAAACGCCATGATGCGGTAGATAATAACAGCCAGAATCATTTAAATTATCAACAATTTTTGTCATATGATTTAAATTAGTGTATTCTTTAATAAAATCACAATAAAGATTTCGCATGGTTGGATTCTTTTCTAAACGATTCCATAACTGCTTGAGCCGTTTTTCTGCGATAGATTTAGACTCCCCAAGGACACTAGCATCTTCCTTCAAAGGCATGGCTACCATAAATCTTCCCGATTTATCTCTCCGATAAGTTTCTAAAAAATGTTTTTCACAAAATTCTTCTTCCTGACTAATTGGACGTAAGTCAATTTCAGGAGCTTCTATTTTCCAGAATTTCTGAATATTTTCATCGAGATAATCATTGCATGCAGTAAAACCGCAAAAGGTATTTTCAGATACATTGTGGTCTATGGTTCCCGAAACAATATGTCCGAAAACGCTATTCTGAAATGTGAATTGTCCTATTTTAAATTTATCTGCCTTTAATATTTCATAGAAAAATTCAGCACCAACTAAAGCATTTATTTTAGATTTTTTCCAAAATTCACTATCAGCTAATTCAAGGTCATATGGCAGATTTAAACTTCTTATGTTTATATTGTGTGAAGGAATGAATTCTGTAATTTTAGGTGTAATTAAAAATTCAATTGGTTCCCTAAATGTATCATCTTTATTTGAAATAATGGTACGTACTGAAGATTTCACATTTGACATTTTACCATTAATTCCTGAAATATGAATATCGCATTTCATTTTTTGCAAATTCAATAAATTAGCGAAATCTCTCTCTAATAAGTTACACTCGCTACCATTATCAAGAATTATTCGAACCGGAATCTTTTTTTTATTACTACTTTCCAAATAAACTATACATGTTGACAGCAATACATGTTTTTTACTTTTTAAGATTGGATTGTTACCGCTAAAGTGCAGAAATCAGTTAATCTGCAGATTAGCTAGGCAATCTGCACATTAACTAGGGTGATCCGTTAAAGTGAGGAAAACTGTTTCATTTCTCAAATTACCTAGGTAATCTGCGAATTACCTAGATAATCTGCACATTACCTACTAGGCACTCGTTAAAGTGAAAATAAGATCTCTGGTGGTATAATTTTACTGCACGCTGTGTTGTATTTGTTTTTATCATTCGGGAAAAGAAAAAAAAAAGATTAGTTTGCTTTTCTTTTCTTTCTTTCTTTACTTATTTTAATCTGTATGTGTTTTAATTTTTATGTGTTTTAAAGTTATATTTGTTTTACTTATTTCATCTTTTTTATTCTGTCAATATAAGTTTGAAGATGTTATGCAATTTTAATATGAAATATAATATCTTTAATAGCTTACAATAAAGTCTATTTTATAAATGAATGTTAGAATTGTAATACAGTAACGATTTCTTTTCAAATAAAAATATTTAACAATTAAAAAAAAAAAAAAAAAAAAAAAAAAAAAAACGTTTTATTAACAACTTATTACTATAGTTGCTATTACTATATTTAACCTATTACTATATTAAAAAAAAAAAAATATGCACCAATTTTTAATTAGCTAAAGAAATATTAAATTAGACAAATCAGAAGCATTTTAAGAGGTACTTCAAACTATTAAAACTGCTTAATAATTTTTAGAACGCATGAAAATTAAAATGACAGTTTTCCAATGCTTTATTAAACTATATTTTGCAGCATACATATATCTGTACAAGTTTAGGAAATATATTAATTTTACAATTAAAAAAAAAAAAAAAAAAAAAAAAAAAACTTTTTTAACACATTTTATGTGATAAATTACAACGAAATTATTTGAAAAAGCGAACAAAATTAAAAATAAAAATATAATCATGATATATTAAATATATAAAGGAAACTTGAAATTGAAAGAAACAAAAGAGAAAAATTGTAATGAAATGCTAAAAAATGCATAAAAATTTCATTTTAAGTATTTATTGAATAATGCCATAATATTGAATGCCATATTTTCCAGAGTTAAAAAATAATACATGTGTTCTTTTTTTCAGTAAGTAATAGTAATTTAAATCAATTTTAAAATAAAGTAGTTTTAAAAAGTTGTGGTTTAATAGTTTTATTTCGGGAGAAAATAATTACTGTGCTGTAAATTTAAGATTCATAATTTAAAATGAAGTTTCACGAGAGAGAGCTTTTAATTTAAGATTATATTTCATTAATAAAATGCAGACCCTTGTCAAACTTATATTGACAGAATTAAAAAAGAGAAGAAATAAACTCAAAACAATTATAACTTACTTGTACTTTAAAATTTGTGTTGGTCATAATAAGAAATCTAATGTCATAGCTTCGATGATCCACATTTTGCGCATACTGTTTATCACAGCGGAGAGGAAGGGATAAAAGTTTCGGTTTGTGTTTGAAGGTCAATCGCGTCACAGACTAATCTGGGATTCGCGTATCTGTATCACATGACTGTTTGACGTCATAGTGAATGTAAAAAAACTAAGGCTCGAAACAAACATTTGAACTTTAACGACACAGAAGACGTTAATCTGCAGATTACCTAGTTAAAATGCGGAAAACTCTTTATTCCACACTTTAACGGGTCATTTTAGTTAATCTGCAGATTAGCTAGGTAATCTTCAGATTAACGGGTTTCGCGTTTTAACGGTAACAGGATCATTAATCTCGTTATATAATGTCATCGAAACATTATTTTTTTCTTTCTGCAATTTAGAATATGAATCATTTGATTGCAGCAGCTGCAAGGCGCCTTCTTCTGACTCCGTCTGGCTTGAGTCAAGATTTTGTGGTTGCGGTTTTGATCGGAAATTATTACTTTTTGTTTCTGGCAAAGAACGATGTAGGAGTGTATTATGTCTTTTAGAACAAATATTACAAGAATGATCACTTTTACAATTCGAAACCTGATGCTTGGATTTCAAACAATTAATGCATAACAAATATTTTTTTACTGTTAGGAATCTTTCGTATTCATTTAATTTTAAGAATTCACAACATTTAACTAAAGAATGATTTCTTTTACAAAGGGGACAGCTTTGATCGTTAAAAGAATCATTTTTAGAAAAGAAAGTTTTTATTCTAGTACTCTTTTCCGCATTCATTAATTTCGGTTTCGTATTCGAAACGCATTGTAAGTTTTCTAGCACCAAACATCTTTTTTGTAAAAAGTTAATGAAATCGCACCATGTTGGCAATTCTGTAGAACTTAAAGATAATTCAAATTGTTTTTTGGTTTCTTTATCGATTTGTTTTAGAACCAAATTTATGAGTAAGGCCTCCGTAAAGGGATTCAATTCCAATCCTATGGTTTTGAGTGCTCGAATATTTTTTTGACAGCTATCTGTTATTGTTCGCAAATTTTTAACTAAATCTTGAGACAGATTCTCTACGTTCAATATCTCATTTAAGTGAGAATTTACAATCATTCTTTTGTTTTGGAATCTATCTTCCAATGCTTTAAAAAGCGAAATATATGAATCGTCTTCGGTAATTACATCTAGTGCTCTTCCACAAAGTGTAGATTTTAGATAATACAATTTCTGATTATCTGAAAGTTTATCATTCTGATCAATTAAGGTTATAAATTGATCTTTAAAACTATACCATTCATTATATTGTCCATTAAATTTGGGTAAAGGAATTTCAGGCAATCGAAAATTGATAATAGAATTATCTGCTTTAGATTCATTTGAAATAATTTCATTTACATTTTTACTAATGTTATTAGAGTGTAAGAATTTTTGAAGCCTTACCTCTAATTTTTCTGCCTCTTCTTCCAATTCTGCGAAGGCGTTCAATTGGACTGCCAGTTCCGATTCATCAGCTATTTCGTAATACTGGATTTTCAAATTATCCAGTTTTGTTACTATTTTTTGCAGATTATCCTTCTTTATTTCTAAAGTTATAATGTCTTTATCCTCGTCATTAACAGTCTCTAAATATGTCACTATCTTAGTCAATTGACCTTTCAAGGTTCCGCGTTGGCGATTAAGGATAACTAATTTATTTTTATCCATAATTAATTTTCATCAATGAGCACCACCACTATTTCATTATATTACGATTGATCTTCCTCCGGTTCTACTAGACCAAATGTTGACGATACTTTATGAGTGGACTGTATATCATTTTAATAATTACTATTCTGAAGCTATTACTTCACAAACATTTAATTAAACTATTATACATATAGTATGTACATATTTACAGTTATTAGAGGACGTATTATTAACGTATTCAAATATGTTGACACCATAGTCAACG